>JAQQZW010000007.1:22108374-22118598 GCA_029814745.1 Zanclus cornutus | reverse complement strand
TGTAGTTTGTTTGTCATATGACATATGACATTTGTTTTTCATCAATATGCATAAGGGTGGTATCTAACACCAGTAAATAGGCTGCTACTTACAGAGATGACCATCATGTATATGAGAGGTTTTTCATTATTGTACAAATAGTACAGTAAAGGTATAAAATAATTATTTAAATTGTATTATATTCAATTCTTAAACAATATAAAACAACCAGATTTTCCTTGGTGCGAAGGGTTAAATAGATATGATAGTGGTTTACAAAATTAAATGTTAATTTTCTTTTTTTCTTACAGTACTTTTTGTGCAAATAAGATGGCTGAGGTCAAAACAGGTTGCAACATGTTATGTCAGGTAACTTAAAGGTTCACAGGTATACAGTATATGGCTACTTTTGATCATTTTGTACAAGGCGTATTTGGTTACATCTGGGTGCAGAATTGACCGAAGGACCCTCTGATACAACTTCATTAAGCCATACAGCTGTTCTTTAAATGTCAATATACTGTAGAGTCTGGTTCTTTAAGACACTGAACTTGTGACAGGTTGATCTGACTGTCATTTAGCTTTGCCTACGTCTCAGCTGTCAAGCTGGCTTGGCTGCGTCAACATCACTGGCATTCCTTCGTGCTGGTGGGTGTATTACACACGTTGAGCCAGCTAGAAATCCACCTGCTCTAAAGGCATATTTTTTAAATGTTTCGAGTGGGATGGTGATTATCTAGTTTCAAATGGACGAAAATGAGGCTAGTTTGGTAAGTACCTTTTAAAACAATTAGTGAAAGCCGAACTTAAGACAGATCACACTCCACTCGTGTCTTTAGATCAGCTTGTAATTAGGCAGCGGCCGCAACTCAACACAAGTGAGACACGGTAGAGCGGAGTTCCAGAGAAATGGCTTTTAACATACTTAATTGTTAAGTTTGAAATAACTACATTTGTTAGTCGGGATACAAAAGACAACACTGACAATCCACTATTATTTTAATGACACCTGTTCTTTTGGTGTCACTTTGAAATTGCTCCGATGTGCCAGTGTGGCATTTTACAATTGGTGACGTTGGGAATAAACCATTTAGGCGGGCGGGGGTGTGATTATATCAACACGAGTTGATGAGTGCTCAAAATTATAAATGTTTATGATTCTGTCTTCATATATATTACGCATTTATTAGTATGAACTTCCTAAGCAACAACAATCGAGCAGAATCTTTACGAACAGTTTTTTTTAGAGGAAATCCAACAACCCCTCCCCTCCTAGACGTGCAACGTGACGTGGTAGTCGGTGTTGTGATAGAGGGGAAATAGCAGTTAGCCCGGTTGAAGGCTCCGGGTTCTTCTCCTTATGTCAGTTCAAATGAAAGATACCACTAAAATAAAAACCTAATGAGATAATTTGGAAATGGCGGATCGTAAGACAAGCGACCAGTTGGCCAGCAAAGCGGTCGACTTTCAGGCGACGGCAGAGGCTTACTACAGTATCGCTGTGGAGAAAGTGAGAGATGTACGTTATGTGGCAGGTTTCGTTAGCATTTCCCAACTAGCGTTTACAGCTGACATAATTTAACGGATTGTCTAGCTGCCGAAAACAGCTCAGTATAATTGCTGAGTTCATCTTTTATTTTTGTACAGCTCATGCTGAACTACATGTGTGTCCTGCAAAGCAGTTAACCAGCTGTCAAGACTACATCGAGTTTTATGCTGCAGAGTTAGCTAGTAATAGTTATCTAGCTAACTGATAGTAACGTTAGTATGTCTGGTCAGGTGTTCTTGTATCTTCCTGCTTTCTTAAATCTTTTTGTTAAAAAATGGCAGGGGATTTGGAATTTTTCTTGCAGCGGATAAACATGCTACTGCTCTTTAACATTTTGTTTCTTCAACAGCAGTGTAAATAACAGATGAAGCTGAACAGTCATGGCTCACTTCTTGCAATAACACTCACATGTTTTATGTAAATTCAGTCGTAAATTTTGAGAACATTACAAGTACGTAAAGATGAATTTAGAAGTGTAAGAAGGATAACCCTACCTACTGAAGCAACAGATGTTTTGTCGGTCTCTGATGCCTTGATAAGAACTAGTGCGCAGGCCAGTCATGTAGTACTAAGGAGCTAATCCTAATGTTCACAATAAGTATTTCTCCTTTGTGTATGATAAACTGAGTTCATTAGAGTGAGCCAAATGGTGTTCCCAGACTTAAAAAGACACACGTGGCTTTTTAGAATGTTTATTGAAACCACCTCCTAAAATGAAAAGCTTACTCTTCTTTGTTCAGGTTGTGTCCGCACTGCCTGATGACATCAGACCTGGGCCAGACCTATACGGGGTGCCATGGGAACCAGTCATCTTCTCCAGTGTGGTTGGGCTGATGACAGTGCTGTTGTTCACCTGTAGATGTTATAGCTCTGTGAGTACACAGCCATGTATACAAGCATCAACATCACTACAATTTTGTGTGTTTACAGTATATATATTTGTATTGGTACTGTTCAAATATAGAAACTAAGAGAGGATGCTAAGTCCATTTTTCTATGAATAAAACCCTATAATGACTATTCATCATCGATTTTTATTTCTTTGCAGGTCAAAAGCATAATGTATCGAAGTAAGTTCTCACAACTTATTCCTTAATATTATACTTTTGTGACTTGAGAAAAATAAACATTACACATCTAGTCACTGTGTTAAACCTCTCTTTGCGCACTGTATATTAACACATTAAACACAGATATTTTTTAAATGTGTTTATAAGCTTTGTATTCTGTGTTTTCAGGTAAAGAGCGGTGGATTGCTGATCAGGTTGCACAGCTGCTGGATGAAAAGTGTAAAGTCCTTGAGACTCTCAGCAACTGTCAGCAAGAGGTTGGTGTCGGTGCCAATGCAGACTGACTATTGACAGAGTCTGTCTGACACATAACTGAGGTAAAATTCATGTATATTGATTCCAATGGCGAGAAAATGGCGGAGTCTTATGCATGATGTTTGAGGTGTAATCAGAAAGCAGGAACTCTCATTACAAAGTAATTGCAAACAATTATGAACATGAGTTTCAATATTCTCAGAATTATTTACCCACATTGTGTCATTTGCAGTATGATGAATTGGAGAGCTCACTGAGGGGCAGTGGTGTCTTGGCCCAAACTCAAAAGACACAACATCTGGAGGTAAGGAAATATCTTAATACTCAGAAAACATAACCACACTACTAAACTAACTACAGACTTCTGGATAGTGTTTTAATAAAAGTCAATTGTTGTTCATAAGATGAAACTTGAGTTGGTTGTTTTACCCAACAAAACTGCTGAGATTGTTTTCAACATATTATTGTGTGTGCTTTAATTGGCCAGAAAAGTCAAAACCAGCAATAGATTTTTTTTTTTTTTTTTGGCTACTTTGGGACAGTGGAAACCTGACACAACACTTACATATCCCACATCACCTGTAACGATGATATAAGGTGAATTAGTTAGCAAACACTTGATAATTTACACATCTAGCAGTTACAAAGGTCACATTAGTATTCATTTTGAGCCATGTGTCTGGCCACCTTGGTGAATGTAAGTCCATTATTCACTCTCTCCTTTTATTCTCTACTAACTCCTAAGGGAACATCAAGCTCTTTATCTGCTAAATTCTCCATTATCTCAACCAGCTAGTTGCTTATTGTCTCCGTTTGCATGTTGGTGCTGAGCAGGTAGTGTACAGTGGGTTTTTAGAGGTTTTTAGATGATAACAGCTGCTGCAGTTGAAAATAACATAATGAGAGCAGTATGAGTGTAATAAAACAGTAAAGTTGTGTCCTGACAACTAAACAATGAGCTGAAACTAATTATAAAGCTCTGTGAAGTCAAGTGATGCTGCAGATGCAAATTATCATTCTCTGTATGTTCATCACTATGTGCGACCCCTTCCACATTGTCACGTTGTCATTTGATACATTATTACAAAAATACTGATTATAGTAGATTTAAGGTGATCACTCCATCTCTCCAAAGCTTTTGCTCTCTCTTGAAAGAGTTTCCTGAACTCGCCTTGTTGTTTTGCTCTTCCAGGGCAAAGCCACACAGTTGGAACATGCTAAAAGGGATCTGGAGAGAGATATTGAACAGCTGAAGGAGCAACTGGACCAGCAGAGAGAGCACAGGACAGAGCAAGAAAGGAGGGTAGGAGTACACACACTACTATCACCAATACCAAACTGTCAGGGTCTATAAACTGTAGCGTCTACTGTTCTTATTTAAGAGTCACATTTGAATAGGAATGAAAAGCTATTGTAGTGGTGTGCTATTGAAAAAATGGATTTTTTTTTTGGTCATCCTTCCAGATAGCAATGCTTGAAGAGAGCATGAAAACATTTGAAGAAGAAACCAAAGACCTTCAGTCACAGGATGAGCAGGTGCAGTCTTCCTAACATAACCTCTCGTCTTTGTTACGTTACTCTCCTCTCCGCTTTGCTGCTTCATCTTGTCCTCCTCTGCTCTGTCCCTCCGTGTTTCATCTGACATCATGTGACATTGCCTGTTTGTCTCTCTAGGCACAGACCACTCTGAAAGTGTACAGTATGAACAGTGACAGACTGCAGAGGAATCTGGAAACGGCCGGAGAGGAAAACACACTGTTACAAGAGAGCAATGCTCAGGTAGGATGCGATACACACACACACACACACAAACACCTATGATTACTGTACATAGTAGCAAATGAGGTGATTTTGCTTTTCATGGTTGAAATGAAAGTTTTAGAGTACTGCCTAGCCAGTTTGATTTATGGTTTTCTATGTAAACTTGTTGCAGACCATGTACAGAGAATTGTTACAAATATGTTCTATATTTGGCATACATTGTATGTTATTCCTCCCCTTTACGACTCTGTTCCCCCTTCTGACTTACACCATTATCTCACCTCTCTGCCTATGTGTTTCTCTCTGCAGTTGAGGCAGCAGGTGAGGGATGGGCAGAAAGAGTGAGTGAGTTGGAGGCGGAGATGAGCAGGTTTGAGGTCGCCCACAGAGGGATGCTGCAGGATGTTGCCAACAAAGATGAGCGCATAATGGTATTGATTGTAGTATTTTGTAGCTAGTTACTGTATAATATACCTCAAATTATCTAATAATACTGTGTTTCAAATAACAAGTATATCTTAAGAACTACGACAGAAGAATACTCCTCACTGATGTAAAAGATCAACTTTAGTTCAGTTTCAGTTACATTGACTTCGTGTTGTTAGAAATGAGTTTGATAAAAAAAAACAAAAAAAAAAAAACATTTGTATCCTTCCAGTCCTTGACGGATGGACTGCTTAGGATGAAGGCTTGGGATTCAGACCTGGAGGAGGAGGGAGGAGAGAAGGAGACGTCTAATGGGACAGCAGGAAGAGGAGCAGAGAATGGAAAAGAAAACAGAGTGGATACACAAGCACATCTCCAGAAAGTCCAGAAACTTATCTATGCTGCTAAGGTATTTGACTGAAATGGACAAAAGCATACAGTATTTTGGTGTTGACTAATACTTCGACTGGGACATATTTTAAGAAATTCAAAACTTGACTCATCCAGGTTAAGCATCTCTGTACACTTAACTGAATGCTTATTAGTGTGTTGTGTTTGTATTTGTGTGTAGCTGAATGCAGACCTCAAATCAGTAGATGAAGACAAGGACAGAGCATTTGCCAAACTGAACGATGAAGTCAAAGCTAAAGAAGACTTGCTTGGTGAGTTGACTGCACACTGATGTCTATTTTTACCAAGGTCGTCATGAAGATATCTTATACAGAACGAATGAGTCAGATGAAGCCTTAAGTTATAATAACATTTGACAGAGTTCTGGGTTACAAATCATTTCTATCAGTGTAGAGACTATACATATCACTGATGTAAGGTTCATTGCTTCTGTGTGCCCCTGTGTGTTTGTTTTTGTTTTTTTTCCCTCTAGTGAGCATCAAGGAGCTGGAGAGTGAGAAATTATCTCTGCAGTCAGACACTGAACACTACTCAGATCAGGTAGCTGAACTCAACTATGTATAAGTGTAATTTTTTTTTATTATACTCTTGTTCACTTTCAATTGCTTTTGGAGTCATGTCTCTTATTCATGTGTTCAGGTCCAAAGAATGCAACAGAAACTCAACATTATGACTGAAATGTACCAGGAGAATGAGCTCAAGCTCCACAGGTACAGACACGCAGAGAAATGTACGGAAGAAGCTGCGAGTGCAAATGCAAGCTTGATGAATTAATGTTATGCGTTTGCAGGTTGCTGACAGTAGAGGAGAAGGAGCGCCTGCAGAAAGAAGAGAAGTTAAATAAAGCAGACAAAAACATTGCGTTGGCTTTAGAAGAACTCAACAACTACAGGTAGCTGCTTCCTCAAAGCATTACAGAACGCATTTGTTCATATGATGTTTGTGAGCCTCCCATGCACAGAATCACAGCCTGAGTCTAATCAGAACATCACTCTTTCTTCAGACAACGAGCCGTGGAGATGGAGGAAGAGCTGGAGAAAACCAAACAGTCTTACCAGACTCAGATATCAGCACATGAGAAGAAGGCTCACAATAACTGGGTTGGTAAAAGTCCACCTCAAACCACGTGAAAGAAATGCTGTTGAGATTGGTGTTGATGTGACTGTGATGTTTTGACCACCATGATGATGACTGTTACTATGTGCACATGTTATGTTACTGATCTCAGCCTGATTTTCCAGCTGGCGTCCCGAGCAGCAGAGAGAGAGCTAGCAGACGTTAGGAGAGAGAATGCCCTCCTCAGACAGAAGTAAGCATACAGTAACTTAAATGAACGCAAGGTTAGAGAATGCTCATTTATAGGAGTCCTCAAAAACTTCCTGTTTGTGACTCATCTTGTACAGGTTCCAATTTAAGATGTTATCATTTGTTCTTTTTAATTACTGATGTATTATTTATAAAGTATAGTCATTACATAGAAAATGTTGGTCACATGTTGACTTTAGATGTGTTTCTTTCCAGGCTGACAGACACACAGTTTAAACTAGACTCCCTTGACAAAGATCCCTACGTCTTGGACAGCCTGGCAAGGCCACTGCCTTTCAGAGGTTTGCACACACACATATTATTGAGCTTATGACTAATCAACCTTAGCCTGGAAGTGCAGTAGGCCACAGATTCCCTCAATTTGGCACTCATCAAGCTAACCTTCACCTCCAGCTGAAAGGTCACCATATGGTCCTTCTCCTCTGGGTCGACCTGCATCTGAAACCAGAGCTTTTCTGTCTCCTCCTACATTAATGGATGGACCACCTGCTAGACTGTCTCCTAGAGGTATACACACACAGGAAGCCACAATCCACAAATACAGAAAAACCCACTGAAAGTATAAATATACTTTTCTTAATTTTCATCCATATACTTTCGGACACTCTTCTACTATCTTCTATTGTCGTAGTTCCAAGTCTCACAAAGTCTCACAAAGTCTCTCAAAGTCATTACAATAAGCACTTGCAGCATGTTGGAGATGACCAGCTGGCTGTAGCATGATCAACTGTAGATGCTTAATCGTGTGTAGTGGCATGGTCTGCATGCTTGCATGCTGCTGGCCATCTGGGAAGTCCATGGGAAACACTTTCTAATTGTCTCTCTCTTGCAATCACACGCATTCTGGTCTCATTTTCTTATATTTTGTCTTTGGCCGATTGGTTCTGCTTGTTCTCTTTCCTCTCTGCCTCCCTCTCTCCCTCTCTCTCTCATCCTCTCCACTCATCAATTTCTTCGTTCTTCAATCATCTCTCCTCTCCTCCCTCTTTCCCTCCTACTGTCTCTCTCCTCCGGTCCTTTCCTCCACAGTGCCTCGTGGTCCATCAGAGCCCCCAGGTGGCCAAAGGGAGATGGAGCGGAGTGGAGGTCCTCATTCAGACAGTGGCTCAATCTCTCCTACATGGGAGAGAGATCGCAGGGGACCCCCACCAGGACCTCCAGGGCCCCTTGGACCTCCAGGTGCGTGCGTGAATGTGTGAGTGAGAGAGGGAGACAAAGAGAAAGGCAATGAATCTGTAAGTTCAACCTGTCATATTAAAAAATCCTGGTGACACTCACGCAGCTGGACCAGCCTTAGTAGTCCCTAAAAATATTGAGGATTGTGATTTAAATCACATGTAACAAAAACAGTATGTATCCTCACTTTACATTTAAGCAAGGTCACTTAAATAATAACAACTGTGCAATGCTTACGACACAAGTACTTGTGATTGCATCAATGGAAACAGTTCTGCTCCCACTGATTCCTGCTCTTGCATATCAAAGTAGGAATCAGCCTTCAGAGTGCAGCAAGGAACATTTTTATATCCTCAGTCTCAAGGGGAGATATTTGCATGTGGAATTGCTCAGTTTCAGCTGTGTCATCAACCTGTCACCATGGTCATTGTTGTATTATTTATACATACATATAAAACAATGTAGCGTGGCAAACAAATGTATGTGGCATCTTGCACCTTGATTTTGTTCAGGCCTTGTATTTCATGTATGTTCTAAAAGCATCATGGTGTTGTGTCTGCAAACTTTTTGGTAACCCAAAGAGCATTTTTCACAACTAAGATGTTGAAATATAGCAGTCACTGCACAGGTGTAGCTTTAATTGTGACTCTGTTGCCATGACAGTGAGCCAGCATGCACAGTACCAGGTCCTGGACTTAGGACAGCTAAAATGGAATGCAGACATTTTTAAGGTTGTTGGTTACACCTGTGCAAGTCAGCAGTCTAAGTCATGTAGTGTGCATGTGCATGTGCATGCTACATGCATGTTGACAGTTCATGTGTACTGAGTTTAATGCATATTGAATTTTGACACTGGAAACCACAGCTGTATCAGACCATTTCTGACATGATCCTGAGAGGGAACGTTCACCTGAAAACACAATGTATGACTTATTGTTAAAGGTAAAAACAACAACATTTAACAAAATATTTATTATTTTAAAGCTGTTCTGTACCAAATTTCAGACACTCACACTTACAGTGTCTTTGTTTCCTCACTGTAACTCTCTGATAACGTGTAAATGGAGAAACCTCCAAAAATGTCACCATGACACTACAAATTATAGCTTTATTTAACTTCTTTACAGCTTTTGAAAAAGTTGTTGATAAGTTACTGATAAGTCTTCATGTGTCTCTCACTGTTTTTCTTTCTTTTAGGCTATATGTTCCCAGAACCAGTTGGTCCAATGTACAGGAGACCTCCACCTCCTCCAGGTACTATGGGCCTTTTGCCCCCTACTGGCTCCTTGCCAACCGGCCCTCTCCATACAAGGGGTCTCACACCAGGACCCATTCACACTGCAGACATGGCAGGTGAGTCACTGCAATCTCTGTCGCTGCTTATCATTCCATCATTGTGGTCCTACCTCTACTGTCTTGCTGTCTTTAACACTTTTTAAGTGTAAATAACTTTTTAGATCACATCAAAAAAGAGAATGCAAACTTTTGTGAACGTGTTAAAATGCCAACTCAAAACAAAACAACATACGTGAACTATCTGCCTCATGACTGTTCATTTCTTCTATTCATTGATATTTCAATGCAGATGGTGCGTACACAGAAAGCAGCCTTGGGCCTGGTGAACAGGAGCACAGAGATGTATGTGTTTGTATTAGTAACCTGTGTATGTTTGCATCTGTGGTCCAGCCTCTGTAAGATTCACCGTTCTGTAATTGTTTTGCAAGTCCGGACTTGGTGATCGAAGGACTCCCCCTGAAACCGATACAAGGATGGGAGGCGCACCCCCTCCTGGACCCCCAATGGGCCCCATGGATGGTCCCTTTCATCGTAGAGCTCTTTATGGACAGCCACCTCATGATTTCTACCCTCCCAGGGGACCCGGGGGCCCTCCAATGATGCCTAGTAAGCAGCCTATCATCTCCTCACGTCAACTATGTAGCTCCATTTTATCTCTAAATACCATCAGAATTAACCAAACGCTCTCTTTCCATCTCCTGCTTCTTTAGTGTGGGCCCCTCCACCTCCAGGGATGATGTTTCCTCCTCGTTTCCCTCCCGGTGGACCACCTATTTCTCATTCTCACCATGCTCCCCCCATACGGCCCCCTCTACCCGACGGCCTCTTACCTCCTTCCATGGGTGCTCTCCCTCCTCAGCAGTCCCTCCCCTCCCCACCACACAGCAGGTCGCCAGAGGAGCAAACACCCTCACCTGAAGATGCCATTTGAGCCTGACCAGGTTTTCTTTAGCTGTGAGATGTTTGAGGTAGATA
>JAQQZW010000007.1:21338527-21350707 GCA_029814745.1 Zanclus cornutus | reverse complement strand
ACAGAAATTCAAAGTGAAGTTGAATAACACCAGTGGTTCAGCCTCTCATTTGTCTTTGGCACCCTCTGGTGAACATTTTAAGCTATAGCAATAGGCAGATGAATAAGCCACCTTTGAAAAGTCACAGGGACTGTCTTGTTGAACACTTCCCAAAGTTGAACTCAAGACTATTATTAATAGTGTATTTTTTAACAGCAGACACTGCCTTCCACTGGATCGCCAGACTTCGGAAATACATTGCAGAGATGACTTTTGGTTGCAAGACAGTCTACAGGCCCTGCAGTCTGGTTGACCCTGAAACTCAACCATCAAAGCAGCAGAGATGAAATCTTCCCTGAGGGAATGAATGACATATGACACAACATAACTGTTATTATCATGCTTGGCATTTGTCTGGGCTTGAATGCCCCTCTCTACCCCATCGATCTCTCTGTCTCTCTCTGTCTCGCTCTCTGTCTCTCTCTGTCTCTCTCTCTGTCTCTCTCTCTGTCTCCCTCTCTGTCTCTCCCTGTCTCTCTCTGTCTCTCTCTGTCTCCCTCTCTGTCTCTCTTTCTCTCTCTTTCTCGCTCTTTCTCTCTATATATCTATATATATATCTATATCAATATATCTATATATCTATATCTATATCTATATATATATACATATATATATATAGCGAGAGAGAGAGAGAGAGAGAGAGAGAGAGACACTGCTCTGTCTTCTACAGAAAACATACAGGCAGAGTGTGTAACAGGGTTTGAAGCATGTGGCTAACCCATAAACACCACAGAAATTACAGAAACAATTTCATGCTCATTCAAAACACAAAGAGAACAGAGGAACTTTTTTCCTTGTGAAAAAAGGCGATTAAAAACAGCAGAACATAAAAACTGAACTGTCCCATTGACGTCATGCGTATGCATTATAGTCAAACCTGACTGTAATACACCGTCAATTTAGCTTGATTTATGAAGCATGTGAACACAACAATTTGAAGTGTTTTGCAGCACTCATAGGAAACGACCAAAAGATGACACGGGGGAATAGAAAAAGAAAAATCATTCATAAATGACAGTGCACACAGAGAAAACAAACTTCTGCAGACAGACAGAAAGTGTTCTAAGTTAACAGTTGAAAGTGACACAAGGGTGAGATAAAAAGAAAAGCAGAAGGAAGGAAACAATAGAGTTTTAGGAAAACCCTGCCTCCATAGCACTTAGAGTAGTCCTTGATCTAGTGAGCCTGAGGACTCTGCCAGTGTGGCATAAAGACAGGGGAAAGATTCTGTAATGCGCTGAATACAAACAGTAGGATTTTTAATTCAATTCTGACTATATTCTGTATAAAGACTGAAAGTAAGGGAGGTGGTAGAAACATGTTATATCTCCAACCATTGTTGACTGATTAATATATTATATCTCATTTATCTGACCATACACAAACAGAAATGTAAAAATGCCAAACTGTAGTTTTAGGAGGGGTTAGTGGAACATTTTCCTTGCAAACAACAGACAGACTCTTGGTTAATTTTGTCCAGAATGAAAATGCGAAGAAATGTAGGATCGAAAGCCATCCAACAACAACTGCAACCCAAAATACCTTTCACTTCAAAAATGACAAAGAGCTAAAATATAAAATGCAAAGAAATGTATTTGCACCCAAAATCATAGCTAGACTGTGTTTTGGTTTGCATTTCTCATTTTGGATTTCAGTAATATCACAATTTATTCTCATTCTGTTGCTTTACAAGAAAAACAGAAAAAATATATAAATGAGAGCCACTTAATAGTGAGTTTGTATGCATTGTATGTACTGTATGTATGTTTGTAGCTGATAATGGAGAGCAGAAGAGGTCTAAACGAAGGTTTAACCATTCATGTGCTCATTTAATCAATTTGAAAAACTTCCATGCTCGTCTTGTTTTCTTGAATTATATTTTTTGGAAAAGTCAGATCTCAGAACTCATGCACTCCACACGTGTCTCTGATTGATTAAAATGGGAGCGAATCTTTTCGAGATGAACAGGCCATTGTGAATTGCCCAAAAAAAAAAAGTTTGTTGGATTAGTTTTAAATCATTTCATTTTGGATTCATTTCATCATCCGTCATCATATGTATTTCTTTGGTGCCAAACTTCCTTCCACTCAGAGTCAGGAAACAGGCAGGACCCTACTGCAGATCCATCACACCCTAGACACAACTTGAGCCAAATTCTCCCCTCTGACAGGCACTGCAGAACACTACATCCAAAACAACCAGACACAAGAGGCCATTACTCTGATGAACAGTAAAATCAGTCATACACTGTCAATAAACCTCAAGCACCAAAACATCCACTTTCTCAAATCATAGACTATATTCTTACAATTTAAAATGCACAGTTTTCAACATGTACATATCATCATGCACTGTCATTGTCAATATACAGTGTATCCTGCTTGCTGTATAAACTTTAATTGTAACAATAACATGCATGCATACAATGTACATAATCGCCTACTCCTTATATATATTCTTTCAGTATTTATTTCTTTGCATTACTTTTATTGTTTATAACTTACTCTTGGCTTGACTCAGCATGTAGACTCACAAAGCTGTTTTTACAATAGCTCCACTGGGGGGCTGATTGAGACTTGATACATAAGTTATCAGGTACAAAAAAAAATTAGGTCTCAGCTTGTTGTATTGTGCAGTCCTAGACCACACATTGATGGGTTGGACAAGTAGGAAAAGGAAGCATTATCTGTACAATTCGCATTAGATCCTGCGAATAACTCATTTTGCTGGGGAGAGAAAATACAAAATGGTGTTTTGAATTGTCCTTTGTGTGCAGACAACTGGTCTGGTAATTAGGCGCATCCTTGCACATCAACCAGCAAAATTAATTTTATGCTCCACCCACTTACGGCATAGAAAGACGCTGGGGGAGTCTTTTCCACTGTGTTCTGCATGAAGCAAAACACATTTGTTGAGCCAATTTTTTTCTTCTTTTTAAACACACTCTGCTATGTGTTATTGTTATTTAAGGTGCTAAATGTTGATTGGTGCACTGTATTTGAAAGATATTTACCGGCACTTAGAAATGAGGAAGAGTACCCCAAAGTACCAATGTAAGAAGGCACTGAAACCAGATGACATGTGCAAGAGTTTTATGTTGCTCAGCAGGATGCCAGAGTTTGAAAAGTTGAAAGAATAAAATGATATACTGCCAAGGTTTCAGAATACTGCTGTCGTATGAAAACCTTTGTGAAGGTATTTAACTGTCTCTTAACATAGTTAACTGGAGGAAGGTGATGAAACAGTCTGTAAAAGAAGGCACCAATTTTAGAGCAAAGTTTCTGAATGGAAATAGCTGAATCATAACCCATGCTTCCTGTTTTCAGTGGCCGCAAAGGCTGTGCTAAATTTTCAATCTCGGAAAATTCAATCTTATTCAAACTGAAGTTAGTGCTTTATCACATTGTCAATATGTTCCACATGTAATTGTCTATCTTTACACTTGCAGTGGAGTCAGGGATCTTTGTTTTGCTGTAGCAAAGAAAAATTCAAGACAAGATCTCGATTATATCACATTTAAATATTCTCTGGCAAATATAAGCAATAGTCAAGACCAAAGAGAGTATTTGTGCATTTTCTCAATAATCTCATTTGTCACTCTTGAGAAATAAACATGGTTCGGTCTCACAGTGAGCACTGTGTGTATTCTCTAAATTTTCTTACAGGTGTCTCATTTATAGTCACAGCAAAAGGAAAATTAAAGTAGTGCAAGCTCTCAAATGAGTCTCACACAAGACCAGTAATGGGATGCACTGTATAAGTAACATCTCAGTTTATCAAATACACATCTTACATGGTTCAGACTCGCAGTGAGCACTGTGTGAGTTCTCTAAATTTTCTCACAGGTGTCTCATTTTTCACAGCTAAAAGAAAAATGAGTGTAGTGCCAACTCATAAATGAGTCTCAATACATGACCAACAATGAGATAAACTATTTCAATTATGTCTCAGTTTATCACATAGAATCTTAATGCCACTGTCCTGCCCCGCACTAGACGGAACCAGTTTGGACTGGTTATGTCAGAAGCCTAGCTTCTTTGTTGGCAGCGTCAGTTGTGCCTTGAGTCCCCTAGGAATTATACTCTACCTCAGACAAGTAAGTAACCCAAGTTTTGCTGTTTTTTTTTTTGTTTTTTGTTTTTTGTTTTTTTTTATACAACAACAATTATATGGTAATTTTCAGGAAATTGAGAGTAAGGGTAATTTTCAGGAAATTGAGTGATTTTGTTTTTTTTTTTTGGTGGTTAAAATATTTGTGTTTAACTTTACCCCTTTTCTAGAATGTGACGGCTTAGAAATGGATATTATTTGCAATTCTAGATAATGTATCACTATCATACATAAAGTCATAAGTGAGTTGCCTCACATAAACTGCAGCAACAAAAATGTAAAGTATAGTCAATCCCCTTCTGACTCAGTCTAAACAGAATTTCATGACAAACTACTCTGTTTTATCACATTGGACAGTGTCTCCTTGTTTTTGTATGCCTCCTGTATGTCAGAGTAACCAAGAAGTTTCTATCTCGCAGATAAAGGAAGACTTTCAAAAATGCTGTCCTGCCCCTACATGTCTACATGTATGTTACAGAGGGATGGGTGCAGACCAAACTCCAAGGAGAGGTGATTAGCATAACGATGTGTTAATGGAACTTATTCGGGTAGGGTAAATGTCTGAAAAGTTCTAACAACGTCTGATTGATAGATTAATGAGTAGTTTTTTTTGTTTTTTTTGCTAACAAGTACATTCATTAAAGTGATTTAAAAAAAAATTACTCACTGAGGACTCATTGTTGGAAAGCTTCCTTCTCACCCTGTAGCTGATCATTTTTAAAATAAGATTATGATTTTCATTCTAGCAAGACTGAAGAAATGAAGCATCATCTAAATCTGAATTTAATCACGTCTTATTTAATCACTTATGTAATTTAAAAAATGTGTCAGTTTATAGTTATAATAATGTTGGTGTATTTGTGTCTGATTGGGAAGAGCAGATAATAAAAAGCAGAATGAACAGCAAAAGTTACACTTAATAATGCTTTTAAGCGTTAAGTGTACAAAAAAATTAATTCTAGAACAGGAGCATGGCAAGCCTATAGATCAAATCAGCGTGAAGTTGTACAACAACAATATTCTGAAGTGGGCAAACTTAATTTCTGTTGTGATTTTCTTAGCCAGAGACAGGAAGATTCTGAAGCGTGTTTAAATAAGAGAGTAAGAGAAATTAATGTTTTTATCATGTAGGCTGGACAGAATCTTAGATTAGCATCCCTTTCAACATAATTCAGTTTTTTTTCTTTTGCCTTTCTTTTTTTGGACGGTAGATAATACTTTGGCCTTATTAAACCTCTTGGCTAAAATATTTTGTAATCAATCGCTCATTTAGTTCCATTTGCCAGCAGGAGTGAATGGAGACAGTGTGCAAGATAATTGCCCCGTTGCAAAACAACAGAACTGCTCATCCTCCTTCCCTAAACCAATATGCCCAATCAACCGCAAAAGTCAAGACATCTGAGACTCTTCATTGGGTCAACTTGAAGTGAGACATTATTGTGTCACACAAGGAAGTCCTGACATCCTAAAAGGGTTTTGGCCCAATTCCTCAAACTGCAGCAGCAAGAGGGGATCCTTGATTCACTCACTGGCATGAAAATAAAAAGGTAGGCTACAAAACCTCCTGTATTTTCTAAAAATTGAATTCACAGTGTGTATTTTTTGTTTGGAACATTCATGCCTCTTTGGCTAAATATAAAGGTCAAAGTTATGCTTGAGTTTGTACATTTCCACATCCTAACAATTGGCAACACATCAGCTGCATGTCTGAACTACATGCTAATCATTTGCAGTGGCCTCAGTTACATGCCTCTTGAGAGAAATGGATTTCCCTGGTTTTCCCAGATTCCACATAATGTGAAGATTATAGATATTATGAATTGTCAGAGACAGCTCTGCAAGTTTCTTATAAGAATGGCACCGATTTTATTGAAATATAAGGATTCAAGTAAGCAAGAAAACCTTGCTGTACTGTGTAATTTATAGCAGTGGTGTAAGAGCCACAGTGTACAACTGGAAAGTAAGTACATTGCATATATCTTTATAATTTTATATTAACAGGTAATACATTTGCCATCAAATGTCTGTCAAACTTACTTTGGAACGGGAATTGAAAACACCACTTCTTATTGTTCAAAATATCTGACAATGATTTGTGTTTGTTTCTGTGACTTTTTTCAAGATTTTAGAGGATCATTAATTTTGTGTACTGCATTTAAAAATCTGCATAGATACAAACATGTTTGTTTTTAAACAATGAACAGTTAAACAGGGTTAGAATTGCTAAATAGCATGCAGCTGGAGCTCAGTGGTATTTGATCATGACAGATTAAATAAAGTAATCTCTCTGGCTCACATTAAACTGTTGTAGCAAATTCAGAAACAAATAAAATCCATGAATTTTAAAGATCTTAAATCTGAGTCAAATGACATTTTGCTGATTGAAGTTATTTTCACAATACCCCATTAGCAACCTTTATTCCTGTAAACCCTTGAAAAGACATACACTAAATACTAACAAGGGTCCTACAAAATTCATTTGTTTTCAAAATTTATGATTTGAAATTTGGCTTTACTGACCTTGTCATGGGTCATGGCATGACCAATGCAGTGATGTCAGCTGGACATGCATCATTACATTTAATGTTCTCTTTAAAATAGGACCATTGTTAACATATGTTTAGTCTCACTAAAGCTTCTCACAGGTTGTAGACTGCAAGTGTAAACCTGCTGTTGGGCTACAATTTCAGTCTGCATTTTACTACCCCTCCACTATCTGTGTCATATTATTTTGCAAGGGCACTGTCGCTGCATCCTGCGCTTAGCGCCGTGCAAAACGATTCTAATTGTTTTTAATTTTAAATTCATCACAATTGTTTTCTTGTTAAACTGTTTAAAGACATAAAAACAAGTTAGGTCATTTTTTTTCTATAGTAGAATTTCAACTGGTGCGGCCAGACCCCAGAGCCCTAGAGATAGGGCTGGCTATGTGAAACTAAAATGTTCACTAGCCAGCACCAGCCTTATTTTGAAAAATTTAAATTATTTTCCTCTTTATATCATTGCAGATGTGATGTTTTTGAAACACTGTAAAGTGTTATTATAACAAACAGTGATGCTTGATGGGATTCGGTTGACGATTGGGATGATGTAGTGTCAAAAAGGGCATCAAACTCTCAATTTCAATCCTGCAAAGGTGCGTTTAGCTACAGGGAGACTCCTTCCCCTGAACTGTCATTTCAAGGGGTTGAGCCCTAGAGTATGGAGGCTATGGATGGCTCAGAGGGACCTTCCCCTTTGCGGGCCTTATTGTGTACAACCATGGTTAGTTTTGTGCTGGATGACACACTGGCTGCATACCTTGTGGGTAATTTGTTCTTTTGACAGGCTCCTGTAGCCCAGCCCTTTGAAGTCCTACTCTCACCTGCCTTTTTTGAAGAGCTAAAGCACTGCTGGGCTGATCCAAGGGCATTTGCTAACCATTGCAGGGATGATGGACGTGGACTCAATGCGTAACGCAGGACAACATGGCGTTAATCACATGCCTCCTGTGGACCAGTTTATTGCTTCACTGATCCTTTCGCTGGATGAGGCACTGAAAAACAATGCCTGCTGTCTCAGGCCACAGTGCCGTGTCAATGTTAGTCTTGTTATGATGGCTTATGACACAGCTGCCCGAAAAGCTTGTATTGGTAAACTACCTCGCCATTCTCCTCTTTACCTGTTCTGATATGTTACAGCCAGAGCAGGGAAAGAGTTGGATGGCACAAATGATGTGGCACTTCATGGCTTTGGTTTGATGTCCAGAGAACTTGGCCGCTTGATTTTCACCCTCACTGTGACATGGCGTCAGGTGTAGCTTGTACAGGCGCCCACATCTGATGATTGTAGGCAGATGAAAAATTCCTGTTGTGCTAGGCCAGTTGTTCAGGCCAGAGGCAGAAGGAGCATTGGAACACAGGAAGCAATCAAGCCAGGCTTAAACCCACTTAAACCCACTGCCACAGCCCTGGCAACACGGCCGGGCCGTTGTAGGCAGTTGGCATCTGCCGGGAGGTGAGCAGCCTTCAACTAGCTGACCCAAGCAGGTGCAAGGACACAATCAAACCCCCAAATACACTTCAAGGTTTAGGCCATCACAGGAGTACACCCGTAAACACAAAATTGTGGTTTTACTCAACATATATGCTAATACCAAAGAAAGATAATTCCCCCAGGCCCTTGATCATTGATCTAGATGTCCTCCCATTTCTGATGCTTCGTACAATTGATGTCCTTCAGATTAGCATTCCATGGTTTACCTCCATAGACCTCAAAGATGCCCGCTTTCATCATTCTATTCACCCAGACTACAGGAAATTTCTCTGCTTTGCCTTTCAAGGTCAAGCCAATCAGTTTAACATTCTTCAATTTGGCCCATCCTTGGCTCCTATCTTTTTAACAAGGTGCATGAGGGCAGCTTTAACGTCACAATGGCTAACAGGAGTAAAGAGTAAAAATTCTGCCTTGTGTTAACGACAGGCTTATTTTCACCCCCTCATTCCTGGAGGCAGAGCAAACAACAGCCAGGGTCCTTGCTCATATGGAGGCACTAGGCATGGCTGTAAATCTGGAGAAGAGCCCATTGCACCCAGCACAACAGACCACCTCCACTGGATTGTCTCTGGATTCGATGTCAATGCTGGTGCTCCCAACTGTGGAGTGGGTGGTGAGCATTCAGGATTTATTACAGCCCTTCTGCCTTGGTGCAAGGCTGATTGTCCAGAGTTGGCTTAGGCTGCTGGGGATGCTAACAGCAGCCTTAACTATCATTATTCTAGGGCTACTACATCTAAGTCCTCGGCAGAAGTGGTACAACAGCCTCCACATGGACCTTCATCTACACAGTTGGGTCAAAGTCAGAGTCACTCACAGCCGTCCTTTTTATCTCTGCTGATGGAGGGACAGTAGTTTTCTGCTGCACACTGCTCCTCCCAGGTCAGTCTCAGGGAGGCAAAAGGGGGTGACAATGAAAGCCTCGCCTCATGGCTGCGGGGTGGTATGGCAGAAGAGATCATTTCAGTGAGTTTGGAGCCCTCAGTGCAAAGGACAGCACATCAGTGTCCTAAAATTCTGGATTGTCTACTTGGCGCTGAAGCACTTCTTGCCCTTTCTCAGGGGGGAGTATGTGCTCATTTGAACAATCAACACCTCAGACTATTTTATATCAACTATCAAGAAGGATCAGGTCCAGAGAGAAATCGAGAGACTGTTGACATGGACTCATTCTCGATTGGCCTCCTTGAAGGCGATGCACCTTTGTTGCACCCTTGGGTTGTGCATAAAATCTAGGATTGGTACGGTGAAACCCATAAAGATCTATATGCCTCAGTGTGCACAACTCATTGCTCTCTGTGGTTTTCCTTGGCAGAGACACCTGCCCCGCTTAGGTGAACGCTCCTTCAAACACCTGGCTGAGGGGTTTTCTTTATGCATTCCCTCTGATGCCCTTGATAACACCCACGCTTCACAGAGTGAGGTTGTCTGTCCCCAGGTGCCCATCGAGGTTATGGTTCTCCATACTTCTCAGTCTGCCGGATGGGAATCATGGGCAGCTCCCTGTGAGGTTGGACCTCCTGTCCCAGCCGGATGGGAAAGTATCGCATTCTTCCCTGGGCCTCCTTCAGCACTTGATATGGCCACTGAGGGGGTCCAACCTTGAGCCCTTAGTTTGTGAAAACTTGCAGAGAGCAAGAGCTCCTTTATCTAGGATGATGTATGGTAACTGTTGGGCTGGGTTTTCTTCATGGTGCAGAGGCAGAGGATCAGACCCAATCTCCTGCCCACTACAGGATATACTGTGGTGCTTGCAGTAAATTTTTGATACTTCAACATTGAAGGTGTACATCACAGCTGCATTGCTGAATCACTGATGGCATGCCAGTTGGCGGGCATTTCTGAGTTGGTGGTGCCAATGCTGCGGCATTTGACTTTATAGCTGGGACATGCAGGTAACCTGAACGTCAAACTCGTGATTTTGTTTATACAAGGTCTCAACCTGTACTTGGAGATATATCCACTTTGTTTACTGCCACTGGCAGTCATCCAGGAATTCACAGACACATAGTTAACTTCGTAACATCCGTTAACATTACAAAATGGCACAATGTGTACGACGAGGATGAAGCAGCTGCACTCCATTCATTTTAGATCTCACCGGAAAAAAAAAAAAGCTGCAGGGTTTTGGTCTGTGTCCAGCAGAAGCATTAGAACATCAATTTGCCCACTGGCTCATTGTGACTTCCCTGAACCATGACATGCTCTGTTCATGTATAGGTTCAATCCAGCTATTCTGTACATTTCTGTACATTTGTGAATGAGTTTTTGCTAAACAAGATGAATATATGTTTGTGTATGTACAGCCTATACGACAGATAAACTTTTAGTTTTTCTAGAGAAAAAAATTCATTTTACAGTTATTATTATTTTAAAGTCCACCTACACTCAAAAATATTTATTTCTTTTTGTTTGTAGCATTAGATGTTTGAGCTTAACTGTGCAGATTGACGTGTCGACTTTGACACTAGAAGGCTGTTTTTACGTTCATCTGCTGAAAGGGAAAAGATTCTCTTTGCCAATCGAAAATCTGATTTTAGGAGGCTGGCCTACAAACAAGTCTTTCCAGGTCCAAACAATCTTCTTGCACAAAGTAAGATAAGTGTACATGAACAGTCTGAGTCAATAGCTAGTTTAGAAGAACAAACACTAAATATTACAGATTGACTCAGACTAACTATGACACATCAAACCTTTTCTCTCAGGGACTGGGTTTTTATTGAATTTACATAGGCCTTAGCCATGAACACGACCCTCAAAATAAGAAAAGAATCTTGACAATATTTTCTTTAAGTTGTTAAAGTATTCTTGGCAAAGAAAAAAAAATCATTGAGTTTCTCTTTCAGTTCTGAAGTTTTGACATTGGTGATGCGGAAGCGATAGCAGCAGACCAGGCCTAGTTTTGACATGCCAGCCTAATTAGTACGATTATCACATGGCTGCTTGGGCGGAGAGGATTTGAAGTGGGTTTATCAAAAGGATAATTTTCCTGCGTAATGCCTCATCCTGACAGCGTGTGCACTGACAGATCCATTTCGGTTTGGGATGTGCTGGCCCTGTCCACTCATATATGCTGCAGATTTGAAAGAGAGAACTCAGAGTGGACAGGAGCAGAGTATTGGAAGCACTGCACAGACTTCTTGTTCAGTGTATGATTTCACGTGAGTAAAGCTATGAAGTGATTAGATGAACTGTGTTTTTCAAATGGCACAGGTACTGCCTCAGAACTCATGACGGACCAGTTATTGTAAGTCTGTTGGCACATAATCACACCAGCCTATCCCCAAATCATACTCTTAGCTGGCAGACTATGGAGGATAAACCAAATTCTGGCCTAATAATCTTATCAAACAGATTTGGCCACTACTGGTGGGCTAATTAACAAAATTAATGATTGATGTAATGCCTTAGTTCAGCCAGGGATTTGCCTTTCCTTCCTAACGGGAGAGAGGTAATTTGGATTTAATAAAACCAAATTCCTAGAGATATAAAGCTGGTCTGATCGATATTTCTGTACATAACAATAGATGAAATGACTGTCAATGTGTATGTGAAAAGGGTCGCATGTAGTGATAAATATAAAAAAGTAATATCACCTAGCTTTGCAGTTTCTCTCCCTCTGTGGACAGTTACAGCTCATTGTTTTGTCTTGGTTCTGCTTGCAACAGTCATTTCAGACACAACAGGCAGCTTTTATTACTGCACAAGCTGCAAAAACCCAGTATACACTATCTCTCCAGGACCATATGGCAGCTAGCACCTAACTGGAGCTAGATGGTGATGACAGTGGATCTTTTAGCCACGAAAGAGCCAGATATTCCCTGCAGGAGTTATTGGAGACCAATTAAGAGCACAGAGTAGAGTGAATATTGGTCTTACATCCATCAAGTGGACACAGACATGACTCCAAATGAATATTTCCATCTGCTGGATGTGTAAACTGTTTGCTACAAGTTTGCCATATTAATTTGTTTACAAAAGTTTTCATCATGGGGT
>JAQQZW010000007.1:20498329-20508569 GCA_029814745.1 Zanclus cornutus | reverse complement strand
TAAATTTTGTCCTGATGATAGCACTATAGAAAAAAGTCAGAGGATCAGCACAGTGTTTACAGTTTATCCTGATGGGTACAAGAGTATTCGTAACAAATTTCACGACAATCCATTCAAATGTTATCAAGATTTTACACAAAACAACAAATGTTAACACAATGATGGTGCTAGATGAAAAGTTGGGAGTTCAACAAAGTCAAGGGGATTCATCCTCTGAGGACCATGAATGTTTATACAAAAATTAATGGCAATCCATCCAATAACCATTGATATATTTCAGTTTGGATCCAAATCATGGACCAGCAGACACACAGAGTCACAATGCTAGCATGGCTGAAAATATTAAAATCCTACTTTTACACTTTTTAATTGCTATTTTTTAAACTTGTTCCTACTGAGTTTAAAATTTTGATATTTCAAATTCTAGTTCATGAAAGGTGAGAGTGATTTACCTCACAGACTGCACTGATCCTTTCACATCACACAGTAGACACTGCGGTGTCTGCTGAGCCTAGGGCGCTATCACTGTAACACTCTGAGGATTTTTGTGTTTGTGTTTCTATACTCTATCGCTTCTACCTTACATAATGGAATCAGCTGAGCCGTTTATTCACACCACTGAATCTGGCTTCCTGCCATACTGTTGAAGGTTTCTGCAGCCGGCAGAAATATCAAGAAGCTGAACTTCTCATTTGCTTCATACCATAGAAGATAACATGAGCTTTTGTTTCTCTCTCTCTCTCGCTGTGTGTTTGCAGATAGCTTGTCACCTCCTGTCAATGTGACCATCAAAGCAGTGAAGGCAAACTCTGCCGTGGTGACATGGGACATCCCAGAG
The DNA here is from genome assembly GCA_029814745.1 of Zanclus cornutus. Taxonomy (NCBI): domain Eukaryota; kingdom Metazoa; phylum Chordata; class Actinopteri; order Acanthuriformes; family Zanclidae; genus Zanclus; species Zanclus cornutus. The sequence goes on along the minus strand of JAQQZW010000007.1, from coordinate 20,507,731 downwards.
GGAGACCCTGTCATTGGCTTTGCCATCACACAGCAGGTAAGCAACACACATACAGAACAGACACAGCTCCCACTGGATATGTATATACGTGTAAATGTACCAGCCGGGCGGATACACAAGCAAACACAGACACTAATTGGATTACGTTGTGGTTCATCGCTGGCTGTTTGCTGCCATGTCCGGTTCCGTCTATGCTGTTGTTCTCGTGTTCAGATTCAGCATGCATTATGGGAATATCACAGGACGTTGGATCCTGTCACCCTGGATGTCTCCTCTTTGACAGCAGCAGACTCTGACAGCTCCGTGAAATGAGAACGAGTGATATTATCTGCTGCCATCATGCTCACGTAAACATAAAAACTCGCACACACAGACATTAATTGCATCACTTTACAAGCTGCCATCTTGTGACTTGACAGAGGCAAACACACATAAACACATTCATTTCAGTAGTTGAGAGTGACAAGACTGAGGACAGCTGCAGGGTCAGTGTGTGTTACTTTCTCGCAGTGGTACCAAAATGTGTGTGCAGAGGAAGTAAAAAAGCTGCCAAACTGTGGTGTTCTGACTGTACAAATAACACATGACAGCAGGGTATTTCGAAAAAAGAAACTAAAACAGCAGCAGGTGTATTCATCTGCCTATACATTATATTGATTCCCCTCATACTTTCTAATTGTACCTGTTGCAATGCTTTTTGTCTGTATGTTCACAGCAGTAGATGATGTTTTAATAGTTAGATATTTTGGGAAATATTCTTATTCACTTTCTATCAGAGTTTTACAACAAGACGATTGATGCCACTCTTATATTTTAAACATGAAGCTGCAGTGAGGAGACAGTTAGCTTACCCCAGTGGGACTCAAACAGTGGGGCGGGCCCCACTGGTAGGCTATGGAACTGCTGCAGCCAGGGCATGGATGACCACAGGAAAAATATAGAGTGAAACTTAGTTGAATGAATGTGATTTATGGGGGGAAAATAAACAAACAAGCTACTAAATTTCAACTTGGATTGGGGAAATTTAACCTTTTTTGAGAGTTGCTTCCCCAGTCACTGTTGGGTAGTGTGAGCTTTTTTTCGGCTTTTGAAAGAGGGCATGACAGAAAAACTTTGAAAATCACTGGCTTAACAAAGCATAAAGACCAGAAATAGAAGGAAACAGCTAGCCTGGCTCTGGCAAAGTTGGAAAAAAAAATCCACCTGCTGGTATCTAAATCTCACTTTTTAACATGTTATTTGTTTAATGCTGACATAAACAGATAAACTAAGCTAATCATCGCCTTGCTCCAGTTATATATTTATTGTACAGACTTGAAAGTGGTATAAAAATCTTCCAATCTAACTCTCAGCTAGAAAGCAAATGAGCGTGTTTTCAAAAATAGTGAAGGAACAGTGAGGAATTAATTTAGGCTTTAACAGCACATATGTACAACAACAGCATTGCTATCAGTGTCAAATTACACTAGTTAAGACTTCTCTCTGCCTTAACAGGTCATTTTTAAACATCCTTTTTGCAACAGTGTCACACCAGAAGGTCTGTTGAGCAGCCCAAGTGTCCAAAAATGCACAACTGTGTGGTCTATTCATCCCTCCAGTTAGTTAATTTGTCAGTCTTGTGTAAATTTAAAGCCTAACCATAACCCCCCAGCCTATGGGTGGTGCCCTTTTTTATTTAAACCACTGGATGAGTCAATGTACATAACTATTGTAGAGCATGATAACAAAAACTCAAAAAAATCTGAAATCATGCTACAAATAATTTCCACTTTCCTCTCACCTGTTATACTCCAACAGAAGAAAGATGTGCGCATGTTGCGATTCATCCAGGAAGTCAACACCACCACACGCTCCTGTGCATTATGGGACCTGGAGGAAGAGACAGACTACATTGTGCATGTCCAGTCCATCAGCATGTCTGGGACGAGCCCGCTGAGCGAACCCCTGCGTTTCCGAACGCCGAAGGAGGCCGAGACTCAGGCCTCTAAGAGTAAAGGTAAAGTAGCACAAAGAGCAAACACCCACATACTCACACAAACGAAAACTTGTTCTGTAATCCAACATGTCCACACACAAGACCTGCACATTTTCTCACTCTGTTTCTGTACTTTTCAGGACAGTGAGTGCAGAGGGGAAGTGGCCTTTTGACAATAACTTGACTGATTTTGTCTAAAGACCAATAAAAATCAATAGACACACAAAGCGTGAAATGAAATTTCACAAGAGTGCTTCTAAAGCTCGCCACCGTTGACCACAACTGGGGAATAAAACGTCTGTGGGGGGTGTATACTTCATTGTGTATTGACGTGCCTGCATGCACCCAGCACACCAGCACAGTAAACCAAAATGAGGAAAGGCATTTATCAGACGTAGAGACAAGGTAATCATAGCTGCGATGGGTGTTGAATCAATGCGCTTTTGGCTGAATCCTGGCTCCATCTGTTCTTCCTCTCATTTACACTCATCTCTCATGTGAGCTGCCGTTATACTTCGATACTTCCCAGGCTGTGGAGCCAGAGAAGTCTGACCTTCTGTTGTGGCGAGTGGGCTGGCAGAGACATGTAGAATATAAATACCATCATTGTAGCGCACTGAAGACATGCTCTCCTTACCACTGAGGCCTAATTAGCACAGGAAGTATAGTCTGTGTGTTGTTTCTGCAAGGGGAAGAATTTGCAGAAATCAATTATCACACAGCATCCAAATAAGCAAGTGATTTGGGGGGTATCCTTTTGTATAAATGCTCGTTTTCTTGATATAATTCTCTCTTGTGCTGTTTTCAAAACCTGTGAAGACAGAACAGTGGCTCCAGCTAATGCACAGAAATAAACAGAGTGCCTCATAACCACAAACACTCTCAGGCAAACAAAGAGACGCAGCTATAGTTTTATCTGGAGTGGTAATGAAATTTTTATGAGGGATAAGACAACAGGAAAATCATACACTCCTTAAAACTGCATGCTAAACATGATGCTACCGCCAGCAGCTGAATACCTTAGCTTAGCATAAAGACTGCAGACATAGGGAAACAGCTAGCCTGACTCGGTCCATAGGTTATGAAATCTGTCTATTAGCGCCTCTGAAGCTCACTATAAACAAGTTGTAACTTGTTTGTTTAATCTATACAATAACAGTTTAAAAACAACAATTTGCGGTTTACAGATGTGCCTGACTTTCTTGGCCTGGGAAAGAAATAGCACTAGTCATAGCCAAGAAATTGTCCATCACCTACAACTATTTACCTTTTTGCTTTTGTACCGATTAAACAAATGTGATATAATGTGTTAATTAATGAGCTTTACAAATGCTGGAAGTTGGATTTTGTTACCTATAGACAGACCCAGGCTAGCTGTTCTCTACAACTTCCATTCTTTATGCTAAGCTAAGTTGGCCGGCTGCTGGCGGTGGCTTCATATTTAGCTTACAGACGTGAGATTGTTATCATTCTTTTCATCTAACACTCAGCAAGAAAAGAAATAACCACATTTCTCAAAATGTTGAATATTAGGTCATCGTGGCACCATATTTTCAAACCATGTTGTTGAGCTGAATGCAGAAGATCCATCTGTGAATGTTTGTCTGCTTGTCTTATTTGGAAGACTGTTAGAGGAAGCAGCACTCTGCCTCAGTTCACTCATCCATCTCCCATAAATGTAGGATTCTCCCATATAATCAGGCTCTGCGCACACACACACATACATAGCGAGTGAAAGTCCCTATTTGCTGCAAAGAAAAAAAGCTTTCCCCGCTCCTCCACATGTCCCACCATGCACACATTCCCCAAAGCAAATCTCCACAGAGAGCAGGTCTGTGATTTATCATTCTTCACTCGCACTCGACAACAACTTCACAGTTTAGCTCAACACCACACATCTTTTCCAGTCTCATTTGTACTGCTTGCTCAAGGATGTCTGTTTAATTAGCTTAACTACACTAAAACAATGAAACCTTTTGATGACAGATGAGCAGAAGTTCTTCGTGTCAACATTTTGTAATATAGTGGAAAATCTGTGTGGTTAGGATTCAGGATCCACCACAAACTGAATGTCAGTTCATTTCTATGAGATCGTGACAGTCATTTGTTTAAATCCACCAGGATATGTTAAGCTTTTACACTGAAGGACCTCTTATGCATGATTGGAGGTGGTTAGTGCAAAGGACTGACAAAAAGAGGCAAAAAGAGAGTTTTTCTTTTACTGCAGATAATTGCACAGGGTAGCGCGTTTGGGAGAGAGTTTCTCAGTACAGCTGTTAGTCCATTGTCTTGATGTGACAAGCGAACATCCCAAAAAGAAAAGGGAGGCTTTCACCATCTTCACTCAACTGCTCAGCCCTTCTGTTCTACCATATCATGCTGATCTCAGTGGATAGGATGAGCCGGAGATGCTGGATAATTCCGTGTTTCCTCTAATTTCTTCTTTCACAATTGGCTGAAGCTACAGGAGATCGAAGGGAGTGAGACAGATGAAAAAAAACAACCTGTGCACAAAACAGGAAGAGAGAGTGTGAATCAGAGAAGAGAAGAGGGGGGAACAGAGAGGAGGAAACGGGAGGAAGACACAGAGGATACAGCGGTTCAGGAAAATAAGAAATCCTGTCAGTGAGAAAAAGACAATTAAATTATACTGTTCCTCTCAAAACACACAAACTGTGTGTTTTCACACGGATGTACATGTACACTCTCGCTGGACAAATAACCTGAACCAGACACGAGAACTTTGAAAATAAAAACAGTGCTGCAAACAAGGCTAATTGGTCTCCTCAGGCCAGATCAACAGAGAAATTTCTCTCTCTGGCCCACAGTAAAATTATCCAAACAAAGATGAAACAACATGTTTCTCCTTTCTTCTGTCAGGTAGAAGTTTAATACGTACAACATGTAAAAAAACAGGGCTGCTTAACAGCATCCCTCTGCTCCACTACATCCCATAGGAAAACAAAAAAAACTCCAGAGCTTCCTCTAACCAACGGCAACTGAAATAGAAGTAGCCACATAAAAGACGAAGGAGGAATCCGTCATGGCTTTGGCACCTTAAGGGAATAGCTTAACATACCCTTTCTTCCTGAGAGTGAAAGGAAAAGATGGATATCAGTGTCATGTCCGTGTGTTCAGTACAGAGCTAAGTCAGGGCATGTTTAACCTAGCTTAGCATACAGACTGGAAATTAGGAAACAGTTTATTCATCTGCCCAGCAGGTCCATACTGTAGCTCATACTGAAGACACATCTTCTCTCATGTGTGTAAAACAGACACAGACAGGTTAAGTCAGACAAGTGTGCAATGCGCCTTAGCCTCTGTTGACCTCTAGGAATGTTTGACACCTCTGTTGTCACCTCTTACAGCATGGACACTGTGCACAGGTGTTACCTGCATGTATTTGCATTAATGCACCTGACTGCAAGCTACAGTAAATCAATACTGAGATGTGCAATGCTACAAAACTAGAACTGTAGCTGCAGCTCCACAAGCGGCACCACACCCTGCTGTTTTGCAAGCAGGGAATCATACCTCGACATGCACTAATGCTATTTCTAATTCATCATGGTGCAAGGAAGACAAATTTGACCAGACACTAGAGAGGCATTGCTCCTGTAGAAAATTTTACTGTGACTGATATGAAAAAGAGGAAACCTGTCATAGTGTGATAGGGACATGCCACGCAGTAATGTCTTGTTTACAGTGACTCTGCAGCTGTGAGGGAGAGATTCCTCCACAGTCCAATCAGATTATGGTTGTCATTATGTATCTGAAAATTGGAGAGCCAGGGGGATATTGTGCTGAACCAATGCAAAGCAAAGTGCTGCTGGGAATAAAGCTTACCCCATGACAGAAATCTGACAAACCAAAGATTTAAACCCATTACTGTATTCCTGTAAGTCTCTGTTCATTTTAGAACAGCTCAGTCTGATTCCCAGGGGTGAGGCACATGTTCAACTTGGGAAACAGAAGGCAACTGTACCAAGGGATAACAAACAGAAATTGTGTGAACTTGCTTCTACTTTCGTACTTTCTATCTCTCTCTATTTTGTGGTGCCTCTCGACCATGAGAAAGCTTTATTTGCCCTAAAAAAAGTGCCAACAGTGTCTGCCTAAAGATCTAGCCTGGCTCCCACTTATCCATTAAGGAGGAAACAAAAAATAACGTACAATTAACACTCGCACATCAACGCAATCTGCAAACAGTCTGGACAACGAAAGCAGACTGAAGGCCAATATTTGGCAACACACAAAGAACCCTGCTTAAGTGTCATATGAAAGACACATGTGCAGCCACTTCAGTGACAATCGTTGCCATGGTAAAGCTGAGGCACTTGAATCGTGGGTTTCAATTTGTTCTTTCCTCATCTGCTCCTGACAGGACACTATAAAGCCTTAAGCGTATTACATTTCTGCCAACTCTGGAAATGAATTTAAGTGATTAAATGATTTTCTGTGATTGCTTTCTTAAGTTTAGGAAGATTTTTTTAGGGACAATTTAGGGATGAGTCTATTTAGGGTGGGTTACTTCCAATGTCGAAGTAGAGAATTATTTGGCGTCCAGGGCAAATAAAATTGAAATGCAGCCTTTTTGGCTATTGTATTTTATCATGTTTGCTACAGCTAAGGAGCTTAGCCATGCACTCCAGCAACAGTATAATCTGGTTATGACTGCACTGTTACATGCACGTAGAGGCACGCAGTGCCAATTGATCAAACTGGTTCTATAAAAATTGCCAGCTGACAGTATTAGAGTAATCCAGCAACATGTTAAACCACTTTTGTTCACTACCTAGTTGCATTTGCCAATAATGCAATAGACTTCGTATCTTTCCCAAGGCTCATCACAGTGGCATTGGTCATTTCCAAATTCTTACCCTCATTTAGGGAAAATAACGTTACCAGACAAACTCCTGTTGTCAGTGTCGGCGGTCTGAAGAACCATACACAAACTGAGCATTCATACAAAAAAATGTGCTGGGGTCAGCCAAAGCTCCTCAAAACAAGCATCACAGTGGGGTGAAACTCTGAAACTCAACTACCTCAGGTCAGCTGAAAAATGGCCTCTAGACATGCAGATCTGCCCACTACACTACAGGGCTAGACTCCTATAGCAAAAGCCCATGAAAAGCATGCTCCACATATGTTGACAAAACAGTGTCAGACATGAGTAGAGGGTGTCAGGATTGTGAATGGGTTGACAAATGAGGTCACAAGTGGATTTAGGCAGCACTATGTAAATGACCTTTCCTATAGGATTTCAATGAGCACTAATCTGCCTGCATGACCTAGTCTCATCTCCCCCCCCCATTAACAAAGAGCCTCTGTCAGCGAGTTTCCCTCTGCTGCAAGATGAGGGGGAGAGAGAAAGCAGACAGAGACAAAGCACAATAGATGAAGCTGCTTTTTCAGGAAATGGAGATAAATAAATAAGCCTAGTTTTCTCTGTTCCTTCTTAGCTGTGGGCTACTGAAATTATAATGAGGCGGCAACTCTTTCAAAGTAAATAAACAGATGGATTAAATACAAAAACAAAAAGCACAGACTTGTGTAATTGATGCAAATTATGCCTTGAATGCAAAGTAACTTCTCTGGAGATGAGACTAGACTGCATAAATTGACACCTACAGAGGATTCCAGAGGGTTGAATACTGCTAAGTGATCTTATGAACCCGCTTGATTGGGTTTAAAACATTCATTGTATTTAACTCTGCTCTGGTGTGTGTGGTGCATTGTTTTTTTCTTACTACACACATTGCATTTGGCAGCTCCAGCCAAACTCATTATACATCTATGGGTGTCGCTCTTATTCACTGACAAAACATAAAAAAGGGGAGGAGGGGTCATATCAGTCATAAAAATGGCTACTACTCACAATATTAAGGCCATCTGAGTCTGATGCACTGGTTTTGCTGGAGAAACAGCTCTGACTCCAGCCAGAATGGGAAACAAACAGGATTACTTATCATAGTGTGACATGAAACAATTAAAGTATAGTGGCTTACCTTTATGTAAAAGTATGTTTCCCATCATAGTGTACCCAAAAGAAAAAAAAGAGACAAAACACAAGATTAGTAAGTTGCTTCCATTACAGCACTAAATACAAATGACAATGAAAAAAAACGTCCAAAAGCATGAAGGGTTCACGAGGACAAAAGCTGGGTGCTGATGCAACTTTTATATCAGCCACAAGAGTGTCTTAAATATCTAGTCTTACACTGTCAATGTAGCGTTCCAAAATCTAAATAATGCTTTTACATTATATGTGCATGCCAAGGTTTTGCTTCCATGACGTGACTGCCCAACTCTCAAACGCATACAAATAATGAATCACACCTTCACAAAGATCTCCCAACTGCCCCGAACAGAAAAAGCCGCAAGAAAAACAGTCCCTCTCCCCTCCCACTCATTTCCCTCTCTCTGGATAAGCAGCATATTAATGATAACTTCCTGCATGTGTGGAAATGGGGGCTTGGCATGCTTCAGGCCCCCTCCCCAAGCGGCTCTCGTCGCCCAAGCACAAGCCCCACTTCCCCTTTTGCCAAGGCCCTTTCCGCCTCTGTGGACACCAGTCGAACGATCCCACTCGACCTCTGACCTTCAGTAGGGAGATACGTGACAGGCAGTTAGGAGCACATTAGCAGCTGAGAGCCTGCGGCCATGCTCAGATTGGCTGAGTCAGGATATTTCTGTAGGACATGCCTGAGTCCAACGTGTCAGGATCGAATGACCGTCGGACTTCATCTATAGTAATGCATTCCTCCAAGGGCTTGGTATTTAGCAGAAAAGTGTTTGAGGCTAAGAGAACATACTACCGCTATATATGCTTCTATACAGTCAATACACAGCTCATACTGACCTACTTCTTTAGTTCTGGCTTGCACCCCACCTTTCAAATCCTGAAGTGTGGCATGCAAGGTAGAAAGCTGAAGCAGCTTGGGGGAATAACACCACTGGGCCAAAGTCAGCTACTGTCTGTCAATAAATGACACCTAGAAAGCCCTAATCGAGTAGCAAGACCTGATCTCCGTCATTATGATTACTGCAGCAGGCATGTCAGCGATGCCTGTCACTGGGCTTATTGTCCACAGGATCACAGGAGAGCGCGCCACCTTAAAACTCTCAGCAGTGCTCCTACATGTTGCCTTGGTAACCTATTAGAGTCAAAAAAGGGCTCGGAAAAGAGAACGGATGCCAGACTTGACATCCCATAATGAGCCAGTTGTGAATGGGGTTCGGTGGGGGGCTTCACTCGGGGCTGTGGGGACTGTCAACGTAAGTATCCAGGCTTCATGCTCCCTTTCAGCAAGGAGAGAACACCCAGTAGAGAAGCTGTCACCGAGGACGTTCAAATATGAGGAGGCTTAACAGCATCAAAACACTGTACTTGTTTACACTGTAGGCTAAGTGTGTAGTGTGCAGTG
>JAQQZW010000007.1:20427963-20440143 GCA_029814745.1 Zanclus cornutus | reverse complement strand
GTGCCCAGTTCTACATAGCAGAGACCACCCAGCATGGCTATCAATCCACTGCAGGCCCAGATAATAAGGCTGGCCCCAGGACTGCCAATACTGGATTGCACATACTGGGGGGATACAAAAATTCCAGATCCTATCATGGTTCCAGTGACGAATGAGACAGCTCCTATAAACCCTATATCCCTCTTCAAACGGAGTCCCTGATTGTCACTAGCCATTGTTCAAGAGCTGCTGCTTCCTCAAAGGCATTCACAGTGCACACTGAACATGCACATGCTTGCAGATTTACTGTTAACTGTTCAGTAGTTTTGAGCCATGTCCAAATTAGGTAAAGAGAAATCATTCTTTAACAGCAGCCAGAGGGTCACGGTGTGGTGTGGTTTTGGTGTTTGTCCTCTACTTTGCACATTACTTCATTTCTTGTCCTTTAATATACAATCCTTTTATCACTGTTTACAGCAAAGACTATTTGAATATTTATCAGATTGTGTAAAAATAAGTTGTAGGTAAATTTTTTGGGTAAACGTAAATGAGGAGGTTTTTCTGCAAAATAAATGAAACAATCTCCAAAACACTGCAATAAGCTTTATTTGAAATCACAGGCCTCCAGAGATGATTGATATGTATTGTTCTATTGTGCAAGCTGTGGACACATCTGGTATTTATTTGCTATGGTTTCCTGACACCAAACAAGATAGTTTTTAAGTAAAGTTGCAAGCTTTAGACTAGACCAATGCCTCTGTCTTTTTTTTTCCTTTTTAATTTTTTTTGAGTGACTTTTCTCTTGTATATTTGAGACACTTACACAGTATGCAAAGTGCTATTCAAACCAGCTCAACTGCCCCCCCCGACTTCAAGTTTTTTTGTTTTTTTTTGCTGGGAATCAAATTTTCAGTGTCAGAACCGATTTAAAAACAGCTTAAAATTTGGTGCAATAATTGGAACAGAACCGGTTCTGTGTTGGTGAAAAATGCCTCCCAGAGGCACTTATGAAAACCAGATGAATTGCGGTCAATTCAACCAAGAAAGAAGGGAAAACAGGGACAGAGTAAGAGACAGTGTTAATTGTTTTAATGTACAATTGTGTTATGTGAAATGAACAAGAATTCATCAAGCATGTAAATGAGTGTGTACAGTTCTCATGGCAAAATTGTTATGATTTCACAGTATAATGTTTGTTGTATCTTGCTGCAATGGCAGCTTCTGTCAATTGTCTCTCCACTACTTATTAGCTACTTTGCTAATTCCACTAGTATACCACTACTCTCTTCCCTCTCGATTACATGTTTATAATTTATAGTAAACTTTAAGCGAACTATATAGTAAACTGAAAAACTATTGACCATGACAGTCAATTGTAAAAACAGACACTTATTTCTGGATGTTTCAGCTCCTCAGTTAAAAATTTCAGAGTGTTCCAGTCACTATACGATCACAAACCCCTGTAGAAAGCTTGGCCAACTGAGCTGACACCAAAATTTGCTTCCTCACAGGAATTCTCAAAGTTCTCAGTGTATCTGAGGTAAAGCATCACAACACCTCCCGGTATGTTTACTGCCAGTGCAAGCCACCACGCAAACCACCTGGGTGGCAGTGGTCAAGCAGACGCTGAGACGACTCACTGCGGCCAGCCCCATGATAGCTCCCGCAGCCACCAACCTCAAAACCAGTTTTGGAGGGTTGCAGCTGTGAAATGGGGCCACAACGTATTCAGCAAAACTCAGGGAAACTCCTGCGGCACTGGCAGGCCTCATGACGATGATGAAGCTGATAACAAAGGCTACCACTTTGCCTGCTGTCCGTGGACTGTAGATAAACTCTCCTCTGGACTCTGGAATGACTGTGCCCAGTTCCGCATAGCAGAGCCCCGCCAGCATGGCTATCGACCCACAGCAAGTCCATACAACTAAGCTTGCTCCGGGGCTGCTGATGGCAGACAGCACAAACTGAGGTGATATGAAAATACCACATCCTATAATGGTGACGGCTATGAATTAAAAAGCTCCTATAATAGCCACTTCTCTCTTCAGATTGAATCCCTGTTTGCCTGTCTTCCATTGTTTGACCACTACTGTCTCAGCAAAGGCATTTATAGTGGAAACTTGACATGTACGTTACAATGGTTATCCATTAACAGCTTACTATTTGCCACCTACAATAACTGCATCACACTGGCCCAAGGCAAGGCTATTATTACCTCCGACATGTATTATTCCCACTGAAGAGGCCACTGCCACTGGGGTCCTTTTTTGGTGTTTTATAGTAATGGGAATAATAATGTTAAAGCAAATGAACATGTCGTTGCTATCTTTTGGTCAAGAGTAGAAATCAGATTACTTAGATGACCTGCTGAAAAACACAATATGGACTTGAGGTTCTGATTTTATAAATGTGCCAAGACATGATCACCAGTATCAAATCTTTTTTTAAACTTTTGAGATTTTCCCAGGCTTGCTTTAAACAATTTACCATCCTCAAATAACCATAATAACCAATAACCTCTTGAAGCCATTTGAATCATCAGTTGGGTTTGTTGGTGGTAAAGGTTTTCTCCATTCATTATATGACACAGCCTGGTACACTGTGTCCAAACAAACGATATCGTTTAGGGAAAAAAAACAATATTCTGAGAAGATAGTTATTTAAATAAAGGAGAGATCTTAGGAGTGTCCCTTTGGGCACAAACATGGACTGAGTGATTGGACTTGTTATTTTAGTGTGTGGCTATAGCAGTTGGGTTTAAGACACCTCTGTCACTATCAAAGTGGGTCACCAGCACGCTGGTTGCATGAGTGACCATGTTCTGTCCAAATTTCCCACTATAACAGCTAGTTGGCTTTCAGGTCTAGTATGTAGCCAGGAAAGAAAGAACGTTCCACACTGGAGATGATAACAACTTTTAGTTCATTTTAGTTTTTAAATGTTTCACGTTTTGATTTATAATGCTGAATACAGAGTTTCATTTGTTTCGTAATGCTAACAAGCATTTCAATTGTATTTTACCAAAACAAAGCTAATTTAAAACACTGTTAGACTAATCAGAACTGGAACTACTGCATCGCGTTTGTATGCCTGCACAAACCATTCAAGTTTCAGTTTACATCAATGGCAGTCCAGATAGGATACCAGAAGGATAGTAAAGACAAAAGTTTAAACATTCATGAAATTGTATTTACTGTTTTACACCACAGAAGAAAACAGTTATTACTTTATTTCTCTAGGGTGACAATCAGAAGGACAGTCAGGTCAACTTGACTTGGACTGCTTGATTAGTCCTAAATTACTCCTTCAGTGCAATAACACTTATAAAACCCCAGATAATCTTTTACTTACCTCTGGACGTTTCAACTCTTCGGTAACATAATTCAGATTGTTCCAGCCATCATAGGACCACAGTACCTGGTAGAAAGCAATACCAATTGGATTGATGCCAATATTTGTGTTTTTAAAGGAGTCTTGAAAGTTTTCAGTTTCCCCTCTGCTGAGCATCACAATGCCTCATACTACAATAACTGCCAGGGCCAAAACTTTGGCCACCATAAAAAACACCTGGACTGACATCGAGATGCGAACATTAACGCAGTTCACAACGGCTAGTGTTAGAATAGCAGCTGCAGCCACTAACTTCACCAGCAGCACTGGAGGGTGGCAGTCTGTGTAGAAAGGTGCCACAACGTACTGTGCGAAACCCAGCGCCAAGCCAGCAACACCAGCAGGTCTCACAAACAACACTGAGCTGAAGATTAACATGAAGGCGATGACTGGACCTGAAGTCCTAAGGATGTAGATGTACTCCCCCCCTGATTCTCTTATAACGGTGCCCAGCTCAGCGTAGCAGAAAGACACCAATGTCACCAATAAACCACAGGATGCCCACACCACCAAGCTGGCTCCCGGGCTGCCAATGGAGTAAAGCACTGTCTGTGGGGTCATGAAGATGCCAGCTCCTATCATCGTCCCTCCGATTAGGGACACAGCTCCCGTCAGCCCTACTTCCCTCTTTAGGCTTAGCTTCTGTGTCTTGCCCTCCATAATTACAGCCGTTGGAGTGTGTCTGTCGTCTGATCACCTTTACCTATGGAGAAAACTGTTATTCTGTGGCCAAAGTCACTCTTGGACCAACTGGAGAGTTAATAATTATGTGGGCTGGTCATACAAGTGAGTGTATTTATGGGAGTCTGTTTTGCTTTGCGCGTTATCTTTGTAAAGGGGAGTAATACACTCTGTGGTGGAGCCTTGCTGGCCATATCTTTGCTGGCAATGCTCCTCTCGTTTGTTTCAGGCAGTCAGAGATGCAGTAACCCCTGAGAAAGCTGGGTTCAGAAGTCTCTAAATCAGATCTGCAGTATCCTCTCACTGTCTTCCTCTGGTCTAACAACTGCATTATTCTTTGTCTGTTCTTCGTATGTGTGTTTAACATCTCTGCACTCACACTTCTAAATTCTTCTAGTTAATGATTCCTGAAATAATAAACACATAAAAAAGGCAACACGTTCCTGATTAATCCGAAACAATTTCACAGTGGCTACGCCATCATAAAAAAATGATACTGATCATTTTAATCCATTCAGATATTGGCACAAAGTTGAGCTCCAATCAAATTATCGGGAAAATTATAAAAAGGACGAAATATTTATTCTGTGCGCTATATCTGAGAACATATGCAACTTTTTCAGTATCTTATCACAGTTATCTAACAATTTACTAAAGAAAACAATGTTTTATGATCTCTTCACGTTATGGCTTGGTGTTTCTGAACAATCTCCAATCCATCAAATGAAGCCATTAGACATGTGTTTTTTCCCTGGTGCGTGGAAGAGTGAATGTAACACTGTCCAAATATCAAGGAAAGCATTCTCTGCATTTTCAAGTAGCACCCTTTTCTGATGTCAAACCAGGTATTCTGCAATGTGGGCTGAGAATCTGCTATCACAGACCTACATTTAACATCATTCTTGTTACACTTCATCCAGGGTCATCACAGTTTACTATTCTACTATTAGTCCATGCAGTGGTCCCTCTTATCTGTCCGGCCCAATCAGGAGGCTTTGTTTTCCCCTCCTGTAATGAAGAGGTGAACAGTCTTGTTGGAGTGCAGCATCTGCCCGGCTCGTTGGGCTCCGGTGATGGCAGCTAACTTGTGAGCATCGTAGCGGGAGTACAGGGCAGTGCAGGTCCAGCTGGCCTCCTCCCCCTGACCCCCTGCTGCCAGCATGTTACACACCTCGCTGTAGAAGTGCGGGAAGGAGGGCAGTCCGTAAAATATCAGGTTCTGGATCCCTTTAATGGTGTACCTAAATAAAAGAAGCCAAAGATCAGGCTTTGCAAGGCTCACCGAGTCAAATGTACAACTTTTGAAGAACATTTTCCTATCACACAGAATGCAGCTTATACCTTATATGGACATACCAGCCAAAGAATGAAAGCATAATGGAAAAATTAGTATTTTATCACATTTCAGTACTTCCCAGGAGTACATACCAGTCATTTCTGGTTATTGCTGTACACTGCTGATTATTTGTATATACTGCTTATATAACTCCACAAAATACCTACACAATCCACTACTAAAGTGTTTAACATCTCCCAACAACCTGCAATCAGGTACAAATACATTTTTTTGCTAACCTATGGCAGAAATATTTAAAGCTACTTGGAGAAAAATACTTTCTAATATCTTAACTACCTAATACCTTTTCTTTTTTTTCTGCAGATACACAAAATTAGCTAAGGTACTGCAATAGCTTGTGTAATAATGATTCTATTAGCATAGCTTTACAAAAGTGGGAGGAATGACATTATTGTTTGAGGTAAAATTTGATCAAGAGACAAATATTATCTGTTTTTTTTTGTTTTTTTTTAATCAAAAGACTACAATAGAGAGGCTACAGAGTATGACTACTCCGTCCGGTAAAATGAGTAAAACTGAGAAAAGGAGCCTGAATTCTTTGACTCTTCACAGTACACAGGTGAAGTAAGAGGTCTAACTTTTGAACTCTGTAAAAGGGATCACAGGGATCTGTTTCCTTCACGTGTTTACCACAATTGGTGATATGTTAACTCTTGAAAACATAATAAAGATTACTATCTTTAAACCTCTTCTACTGATGGCGTTACAGTGACTCCGGTCCAACATGCTGGTCATATTCAATGATTGTTATTCATGGATGGCCTTGTGGTTTTTCAGTTTGACCCACTGAACAAAAACTCTCTTTCTGCTGGAAAACACTACTGCAGCAGGAGAAGCTCTACTGGCTGACTGACCTCACACTCCAACTGCTGGGTGAAAAGACATAATCTCCCTCAAATCAAACACATATGGGGCGACCTGATGGAGGATTAGAAAGAACTGACCTCTTGTAGAAGTGGAAACGCTCAGTGAAGAGCAGGATATGCTTATTCCCTTTCTGGAAGAAGTGCCTGGCTCTGGACACCTCTGACTTGCTTGAATACTCGCAGATGCTGGCAAAATTTAACTCCTCCTTCTTCATGTAGTTGCGCAACCGAATGTAGTCGAAGTAGGACGGGATGTAGATCAGAGTGTGGGACATGACTGAGTCCCTGTACTGAGGCAGCACTTTATCTAAAAAGAACTGAAACCTACAGGCAGGATGGGGAACATTGAAAATAAAAAAAGATTTTAATTTTGTTTGGATCACTCAAGATTTTTCAAGATCTCTTGTACTGTTGCATATGACGGTTTCATTACTCAGACAGAAATTCAAATAATAAACTCACATAAACAAAAGAAACCAACGTGCTCATAACATGAAAGCAATGTTCTCATTAAAAACACCTCAAAAGAAAGACAATTTAGACAATAGGAATAAGTGGCTTGTAAAAGATCAAAAGGAACCACATAACCTAATAAACTGAAAAGGGAAAAAAAATGCCATGAGATATATTAATATGGAGAATGAGTTTAGGAGGACTGCACAAGTCTATGTGTTTTTCATGTGGGGAAAAAAAAAGGAAAATGAGAAAGTAAAATGTGTAATCTCAAAATCTCAGATGATGAGTTGAACATTACTTTTTCCAAGACCTGCTCTGATAATAATCAAGTTTTTAACCTTGTTAACATGTCCAGGGGGTGTGTTTTATATGCTACAAGATATACCAGGAGCATTCCACCTTGTAACTTAAGTGTACCGATGACAGTATCCCACCACAGAACCAGAGAACAAAAGCAGAGGTTTGTGTATTTGTATTTCAGCACACTTTTAATTTCAATTTGCCAAAGTATAAAGAAATATAGGCTAAAAAAAACAGGGCTAAACCTGTAGACAACAGTGTAAATCCCCCAAATCAATGGCAACATGTTATTTCCTCTGGTTTATTCTACAGGGACCACATGTTGTCTGTTTGTGTTTGCACAACAGGGTTTACCTGTGGGAAGACCTTACCGAGCATCATGGTCCATGAAGCTGTCAGTGGAGAACATCTGAAACACGTGAGGCAGCTGAACCAGCACCTGGCAGATGGAACCTGTTTTTGGCATGTTCTTTGTGACAATCTGGGACAAAAATCAGACGGAGGATTAAATTTTAAATGACCTACATTGAGAAAAGGTAATGGAGAAACTTTGGTTAAAATACAAAGAAAATTTGTTTTCACTCTTGATTTAGAAACGTCAACAGGGTAACAATCCAGGGCTTACCAGAGATATCCAGCTGACCACAGTAAACAACTTAGTGGTGCCAAAGTTCCAACCACTGAGGACTGACTCAATCTGTGAGATCACTTCTGCTTCTTAGTAATGTGTTCTACTAAACTGCAGTCTGTACTCAATGTCCAGTCACAGGAGCAGGTGCAATATTGTGTATAAGGTAAACAAAGTGGATAAAGAGCAGTACCTGTCCGCGGTAGTTGGCACAGTGCTTGGTGAGGATGTTGTTGATCTGTGGGTCCTGGATGGAGCTGAACACAAGTGTCTGTCTGTAGTGTTTGGCCCAGTTGTTCAGGTTCCACATCCTCACCCTGGAGAAGTCCACTCCATGGGAGTCCAGAGGCTGCAGGTTCATGTGCTTCATCACATGCTGTAGAGGAGTGGCAATGGGATTTCACACAGGACAACAACTTACACATACAGACCTAAACTATACCAATTTTTGGTTTGTTAACCAGTGATAAATACTCTATAAAAACTATAGAGTATTTTTTACAGCTGAGCATTAAAATGTGACTCTTTTAACCAAACGGTGTCCAAACACCTAATCAGCCTTTAAAATAACACCTGAAACGCTCTGTCACTGCTCCAGCAGTGCTTTCCCGTGTGTCCACCTAAATGCTAACAATTAATATGTATGAATATGTATGTATGTAGTATGTTGTTAAACAGCAGATGGTGCCACATCCCTCCCAGCAGGACAAACATAAGGCTGCTTAACATATACCATTGGGCAGTTATGCGTCGCGTCGCTCAGGCGTGTGCTCTTACCAGGACGTGTTCCCAGTTCTGCATGAGGAAAACATCTGCCTGGTCGACTACCAGCAGCTCAATGGAGGAGAGGAAGTCAAAGTCTCTCTTGCTTTCTCCATCTGCCCCCAGCACTGTTCGCAGGCCCAGCGGAGATGCAATGATGATGTCTGATGAATAAAAGGGGGAGTACAGCCGCATGCTGCTCCTCAGGATGGAGACGCCTGGTACGGAGAAAGGACAGCAACGAGGCCTCAGACAAAAAAATTTCGAGGAGGTTATCCAAAAGTGGGTTGACTTGTGTGTGTTAAACTGCACCTATCCTGAAGTGGTCATCCACATTGCCCGTGAAGATGGCACTGTAATCGTCTGGTCTCTGCAGATTGGATGGCTTGTCATCTGCCTCCTCTCCAAACTCGTCCTTGAACCTCTTCTTGTTGCTGACCACCATCTTCTTGCCTTTGGTCTCCAGCAGATTGATGAGTGTCTGGACGACTCGTAGAGCTCCGCCTCGGAACGGAACGAGAATCAGGACCTGAAGCATTCAACAATCATTAAACAGAGCAGAAAAGAAATTAACACTTGGTTTTGGATCATTTTTGACTGAGTAGAAGCATTTAAAAAAGAGGTGATAGCATTAATATAGTGTGCTGAAAAACCTTGAGGGAATACAGAGGGATTCCAGACAAATTTGCATGTCTTAAAGTGTGATCCAGCCTGAGAACTGCGTGCCAGACGGCCGTACAGACACATTTAAAATTTGCACTCAATGCGTTAGCATTTCATTCATTTAAGCGCTCTGGATGTTTCAAATTAAAACAGGCAAAATTTGCAAGGGAAGGAAAACTATAAAATGTTCACTTTGTAAGATTAATTATGAGATGTGTAAATGGAGCTTCGTTAAGAAGCCAAACACAAGGTATACATAGAACTTTACCTTGGGTCGGGTCAGTCATTGGTCTCTGGGTTCGTCCTGCGGCTCAGCTCCAGGTTTAGCCTTAGTTTTTTGCTCTCTTAGCTGCGCATTGTGAGCCAGGACCTGGGAGTTGGCCTTCAGCACATGGTTGAGAACGTGGAGGCAGTAAGCACTGCGAACCTGTGGGCCCTGGTTCAGAGGACACGTCTCTGGGTAGTAGATATCTTTGTAGGAGCCCATTAGCGCTAGCAGTTCCAGCTGTACTGGGCTGATCTCCTCAGCCACCCCGTTCAGATCCTTCCAGTTAGTCTCCAACAGTTTATGGAAAACTGGGAGGTTTGTGTCTTTCTGTGGGCCGATGGATTCACACTTCTCCAGGGGATTTGTAGAGAGTAAAGTGCCCAATTTTGGCCACTAAATGTGAGGAAAAGCAAAGATGGTAAAGAACACTGACTGTAAACATTTAAAGGTCAAAGCAAAGGTCAAATTTGTCAAACTGTGCATTTAATACCGTGATCTGAGTCTTGGCTTTGCTGCCAGATGTTATCTTCTGCACATCTTCTTCACCAAGTTCTGCGTGCAAATGCTGCAAAAACATGTCTGCATTTACAGACATAAAATGTAAAGCATACCTCAATCAAATCATCTTCCTCATGTTTTATAATTGAGCAAACACTTTACTTGCTGTATTTTGAAAACAAAATGACATAAAAAAAACATATCTTTAATCACTCTCAAGTTAATGAAAAGGGAAGTTAGGGTGATACATTTTACAAAACTATTAGAAAAACTGTGTCTGCATTGTCTTAATTCTTTTCTTACCTTTGCTGTCTTCATGCTCTGCAGTGCTTTCGGTGTCCTCTTGTCCTTCTCCGTCCACAAAGTTGGTCTCCAGACAGAACTGAGACTCATGCTCCTTGTCTATGAACTCTTCAACTCCAGCCTCTTTCTCCTCCCCTTCTGCTGCTTCAGTCAGACCGTCATCAGCATCCTCTGGTTCTTCCTCTCCCCCTTCATCTTCATCACCATCATCACTGTCATCACCAACTCCGTCACTGTCTCCTGTAATAAAAGGCACTACAATATTCAGTCAACTGTCATGTTTTGGATTATGTTGTCCTCAGTGTGCTGTTAATAAACAACCCACCTTCACCAAGAAGTTCCTCCTCTTCTTCCTCCTCCTCATCATCAGTGCTTTCCTCCTCACTCTGGTCGTTACTGGTGGCTTGGTTGAGAGTTGAAAGAAGTTTCTGATAGGCTGTTTTCTGCTCTGGCTCTTCCTCCTCCTCTTCCTCCAGCTCATCGGGCTCAATGTCAGAGTGTTCAGGGCTTGCTGGCTGCAACAGAGGTGAGGGCAGAACATTTTTATGTCAATGAACAGTCCAGAATTTCTTGTACGTACATCTGATCAGATGGCAAGTCCTTGTTACCACCACTGGAAACACATCTTCATCTTTGTGCAGTGCCAGTTACTACAATTATCAATCTTATATTTGGACAAAAATTAAGCTTTATGACTCCAGTCATCAGAAATTTGTGCTACTCACCAGTTCCACTATTTCAGTTCTTTCAGGTCCTTTGCCAACTCTGTGAAAAGCACATAAGGAAATGGAGCTGCTCAGACAGTAAGTATGTTTTGAGAGACCACAAACTAAATAACAAAGGCCTTGGATTGGGCAGCTTGTTGACATGTTGGTATTGGAGCAGGTAGAGAAAAAGTAAAGCTCTCAGCTTCTTACATGTGATGCATTAGCCTGAGAACTTGGCCATGAGTTAGAGTTAAGAGAGCAAAGCAAGCCTATAAAGTGTTGAGGGAGGGCATGTATGTTACTGTGTTTCTTAGTTCAATGTTGTCTGTTTGCATAGGGGAGGATGTCTGCGTGTTTGAGGAGCAAGTTTTAAGTTTAACAGGACACACTAATAAGGGAAGTCATAAGTCTCAACCATCACTAGCATTAAAATACAAATAAGCATATTTACATCAGCATTGGCTCTGCTTTGTACATTAAGTTGCCAAAGATGTATAATTCAAACACCGTCACCAAATGTGGTCTACTCACATTTTCTAATGAGTATGCAGAAAGGTTCGCTCATTTGTTTAAGAGCTTGTTTGCCTTGACCGTATTAGACAAGCAGTACAACTGCTTGTTTAATATGGTCAAGGCAGCTAACAGTAATCATCAAGGACGGAAATTAATATTACACAAGATTAAGGAGTGATGATCATGGACCTATTTATGGATGTTTCAACAAAGTGTAAGCAAACTTTTACCTTAAGCTGCGGATATTCCTGTACTACTCATTACGCTATTACGCAACTGGCAATTTCGCTAATGAGTAGCCCATTATCTACAACAAAGAACTACGTGGGTCTACATTAGCAACGTTTGATTATAACTTCACATTTTCAAAAACACCTCTCAGTTGTACCCATGTGATAACGTTATTATTTGCATTTATCGTCTAATTAAACTTAACTACCATGAGAAAAGAGACAAATCATGTTTTAAAAATGCTGCAATTTAGGGGAAACTATATCCGGTTTATCTGTACATTTTGGTGAACAGGTTTATTCGAACATCAGCGTATGTTTTTACAAATAACACATAACTAGCTAACACCGGCTGCCCACTGTGTCTTACTAAACTAGGACCTCAGCTTTCTGAATGTATGTTGACTTAGCTCTTTGGCTACATAAAATAAATCAATAATTCCTTTAAGACGGGTTGGAGTTTGCTGTACTGCTTACACATCATGGAATGGATGCTCCTCTCCAAATTCCTTCAGGTGTTTTTTCTGTTTTTTGGATAAATTCGTGAAAAGCTGCTTCTTCTGCTTTCTTTTACCCATG
>JAQQZW010000007.1:20084977-20095074 GCA_029814745.1 Zanclus cornutus | reverse complement strand
TCCCTGCAATGCTCCCTTATACCAGTGTGAATGTTCACATAAACACACACACACACACACACATACACACACACACACACACACACACACAGATGTTAGTGGACATTCTCTCCCACACACAAGCAGCAACGGTGAAAGACAGGATGTGTGAAGCACACAGAGAGCATGAAACATGTTCATCGCAGCACACTGAGAATTGCTTTTTGTAATCTGACTTCCCACAATACACATAAAAAATACAGCCGTGCTAATAAAGGCTGGCAACACATGGGTATTACCACACATAGTAAGTATTTAGTGGTGAACTTTTGAACTGAGTGTTGTTCTGGCGTCTGTTCCCCTATTGCTCTCAGTGTGAGACACGGATCTCTATAAAGACTCCAGTGAAAAGCCGTGGTGAGAGGAGCTTATACCTGGTGTTAATAAAGGATTAGTCTCATAGGGAGGTTATATGAAAGCAATAATTGCTGATTGGTGTCCTGCAGCAGCAAAAGCTAATTACATATGTTTTAAACAACCTATCTTCCCTTTGTTCCCAGCCAGCTTTCTCTCTGTCTTACACTATATACAGAGAGGCTTTCAGTGACAGTGCCATCATTTGATTTTGCTGGATGTTTTTTTTTTTTTATATATTTGTAACTCAAATGCTATGTGGAAACAGAGGATTAACAATAAAGCTCTTGACTGGCATGCAAGTATGAAGATACATTATTCAAGCAGAGTGAACCTAAGCATAATTCTTAGGAATCCCATAAACAAGGCTGGTAGAACCTGTCAAGTGAAAAATACAAGGTTAAAGCCATCAGACGTGGGTGCACAAGGACATTACCTCATGGTTGCTAATTGTCTTTACTCAAGTCAATTTTTTGCCTTCATGTGCTCTATACATGTGTAAAACAAGTGCTTACCCTGTGATGCGTGGCAGCGTGTCAGTGGAGAACAGGGAAAGCTGAGGTTTGTCTCGCTCTATGAGCCATATGGTGTATTGTCCACTTTGCTTGGGATGGAGGAACACAGCCATGTCCAAGCTACAGGGACCCTGGCCCCCACGTAGCCAAGGACTCAGCACCCAGGGGCCACCAAAGGCTGAGCTGTTCACCCAGAGGAACTGACCTGCGAGATGGAGAAAAACAACAAGCTGTAGAACACAGAGCAGTGCCACAAACAGGGTGTGAAAAAAAACATGGGGGTTAGAGGCTCACTGATCTCGGTAAACACCGATCAGTAGTAGCAAGAAAGCCAGAAAATGATCAGGAATTCTCATGAGCATGTGCTGTTACATTAATATCTAAATGAGCGATGAGCTATGATTTCAAATAGTTTTGTGGCAATGGCTGAGAGGAGCACTTGACAAAAATGCACAAAATAAAGCTGCTTTGAAAAAGAGCAGTCAGTGACATCCCTTACACCAAAAAATGAGGGGGTAGCGGGTGAAAAATCAAAGCAGTCTTTTTCTTGCTTTGATATGAAGTCCCATTTCACTTTCAAACCTATTGAGCTCATTCAAGCAGGAAGTTCATCAAACGCTGAAAGTTATGTGTGTGTGTATGTGTGTGTGTGTGTGTCTATGTCTGTGTTTGTGTTTGTGTATGGTGGGGAGGCACAAAGAATCTCAACTTGAAAGGAGGAAAATCCATTTTTAATAAATTCACTTAAGAAAAGTAGTGTTGATGAAGGGAAGATGAAAAATGCAAAACAAAATCTTGCAGAATAAGTGAGTTTTTTTTTTATCATTTTTTTCAATTTTTTTAACTCAGGAACCATTAAAAGTGAGCTTGCCCTAATGTCACTATTTATTTTTGTCAGTGAAGGTTCCGTGAGGTGCGCTTCTTGCTGCTGTTGAAACTGTAGAAATAAATCTGGATACAATGTGTCACACAGGGTTGATATATTTCTTTTCTTTCCTTTTTTAGTTTGTTTCCATTTCCAGGCTGCACTCTTGCCTCTGGATAATGGTAATACCAGCTTCCCAAGGGTCAGATTGTATCAAAGTGTACTTCTCTAACTGGGACGCATATGTCGCCTTGTGTATGTCAGCCGTTGCACTCAAACAGCCTTTTGCTATTAGTTGTGTATGCAATTTGTATGTTGGTACCCGTCACATGGAGGAAGGATGGGAAAATAAGCCTGTACAAACTTGCCAACTGTATCACCGTGCAGAGGGAAGCATGCTAGCTCGCCTCGCACCACTGAGCTCATTACAGCTCAGCCGAGGAGGACAGTGTTAATGTTTACATCCTGCACTGCTAGAACACGAGCCCCTCGTCCTTGACTAGATGTACGCTTTCCTCTGCCTGGTGATATGGTTGGTAAGTGTAGTTTGGTGGAAAGAAAATAATTCCGACATGAAACTGCTCACAACAAGATCTGTTCATTTTCTTCAGTATCTGGGTCATGATTTCTGGAAAGATACAGTGCCGTTCAGTTTTTCAAATGTCTTTCTTTGGCACTTTAGGCTCCACAAGCCGAGTGCTATCTAGTTTGTTTATATTGGAGGGATGGCAGACATCTTTACAGCCGATATCTCCAAAACTCAACAATGCATGCCAAAACAATCTGGATAGGTAAATAGCATACAGGTAAGAGTAAAATATGTATTGTCAATTTTGGGGGAATTGTTCCTTTAACCAGACTTAAAATGTTTAAATAGCTGCAAGGGTGAAAATAAAGATGATTAAATTTGGCATTCAATCTGAAATAGAGACAGAGGACTTCAATATAGACATCTGTTTTTCTAAAACTTTTACTTCCTTCTTTTTTCCTCTCCTGATTTAAAATCCTTTCCCATTTTCAATGAGGTTGCAAGTGAATTTGAGGGCCTCCAAATTGGAGTGCTCCAGTTAAGCCTCATTTGCTCTCTCTCCCTTCCACATTTGCATGCTCCTTACACAGAGGGTCCAGACAATTTGGCAAGGACAGTCCAAGTGCTTACAATGAGTTTGCAGGCAATGTGGACTGCACACGTTTTTTTTACACACCCATCAGCGATTTGATATAAAGGTTTTAAGACTCAGCCTGGAAGGGCTTTGGGCGTGAAGGCAGAAACCTATTACCTCCTGGTTCCCAGTCCAAATAAGATGTAGAAATACTTGATTTGGAGCAATTATTGGCAGAGTACAGATTATGACAGCAAACTGCAAAGGACAGATTGTAATTCCATTAGCACATTTCTGCCTTAGCTTCACTTGTGAATACTGCTGCCCTAACAGACCTCGATGCCTTCGTTTGCAGCATCACATTGCCTGGTTCAACTGATTGTGCTAACCTGAATAGTGCAAGATGATCATTAATGCAGCGAAAACAAAGATGATAACTCAACAGCTTTTATTAAAAAACATTTTTTGTGCACCAAACCGTGCATAAAATATACTAAAAATAAAAACACAACACAAGAGATGTAAATCCATAATAACTTGTCTTTTAGAATAGTTTCCTTGAGTGTTGCCCTCAATGACAATATAAGGGGAAGCGGGCCCATCGTTAATCTCTGTTTGATTGTAAACATAAGCGCTTAATACTCCATAATGATGAAACTGTTATTGTTTCTTAACTATTCTTAATGCAAGAGATGTTCACTAGAATAAATACATGACTGTTGCTTGAAGGAACTGTTGTACACTAGTCCGGAGATTTTTCCTGTCTTTTGTAACCCACACTGAATATATCGTTTATCCATGAATTTTAGACTTAGCATAATCAACAGTGTTTATAAAACGTCACTTTATCATTAGTCCCCTGAGGAAGAAGACAAGCTCAAAAAAGCAGAAACGTTTCAATCCACAGTGACAGTGGTATTCTGTATTATTGAATCGAGCTGGTAAACTCTTTTCTCACTCTCTCTGCAGTTACAGATTCAATCAACTGAGGCTTTTATTGACATAGCATACCAAATCAGACCAACTGTGAGTGAGAGCAGACTTCACTCAGATAATAAAACTGCAGCTAAAGGCCTGAGAGAAGGAAGAAAACAAACCATTCAAATTGTATTCTCTGCCAAATCCTCTTATAGCATAATGCATTTACTCAGGGCCAGCACAAGCTCTCTGAGGTCCCAATAGTTGTGACTGCTTCACATTTTAATTTACAACCCATTCATTGGCACAACATAGTGACAGCCTCCACTGTAGAGATGGTGTAAAAGTATGTTAAGCATGCTCATAAACAGCCTTCCTGTGATGTCATTTTATCATTGGTTTCTACTTGAAAATGAGTTTCTGCCAAAGTGTTATTTGATAATAAACCCTCAATAAGTAATTCAACATTGACCATTCATCACCTGATAAGTTGGCGTGGCAAACTTACCAGCAAACTGTCACTGATGTGGGGTCATCATGAATGTGAGTCCAGTCTTTTGGCTCAATTTTCGGTCTCTGCCAACTTCTGAGGAAAATATGTGCCTATTTATCTGCATGTTCACCAGCTAGTTTGTTAGTGGGACTGCCTGCCATGTGGTGCTGAGGAGGTAGTATAATGTGTGTTGGAGGTTTTTTTTTTTAGCTGAAAAAACAGCTGCCTGACAAAACAACACTGTGAGAGCTATAGAGTGAAATACAACTGTAAAGATGTGGGCTGGACAGCTAAACAATGAGCTGAAACCTGTTATAAAGCTCCTTTACGTGGAGAGAAGCTGCAGATTCAGATGATAATTCTCTGCAACCCCTGTCGCATTGTTTTCACATTGTTATGTGATGCATATTCATTATAGATGCTTTAAATCTGGTGTTAATGGGATATTTTTATGGGGAAAAAACGCAAACTTGTCAAGCTGAAAAATATTAGTTTAACTGCTCTCTTTTTTTTTAACTGTTGGGGTATTGTGTGTAGGAGGTACTTGTATTGGTTTAAGATATCGACAGAAATAACTTTGTACCAAGTAGTATCAAAACTTCTCCAGTCAAACTATAAACTGTAAGTGCATTTGATCCTTTTTGCACACAGTTAAAGAAAAATGTCCATTTGTATGATTTTGCTTACAGCCAATCGCTGCAACATGCAACTGGCCCACCGCTGCAGCAGCTACAACCCATACAGTCTGTGTTGTAGTGAAGTGGAGCGTGGTTTATTCGACAGAGGTGCCAGTTTAGTCGCGATGCCACCGGCGCATTAGAAAGTATGGTTATACCATACACTCCTGTGTCGTCTGATAAAAATGTTTGCTTAAAATAAAGAGGGTTTATATCAGGAAAAAATGAGACTATGTGTCACATGATAAAGCACAAAATGATTTTTTCATGATGGGTGTCAAATGAACTAGAAAATAAGGCATCAAATGCCTAACTCTATTCGTATCGGTTTTACATGAGGGAAACTAGTATTGGTACTGATATGGTAATTTTTTAAACCAAACCCAGCCTTAATTGTTGGCAATATCCTTTTATAGTCCATCAGCATCTTAAAGGATAGCAGGTGTGTAATACAGACTGTATACAATACATAAAGCTGAACTGTATTAATTCCAATTTCAGTGCTAGGACAGAAGAAGCAACAGAGGTTGTACTAAGAAGATATTGCTTTAGTGGAACCAATTCAGTCCTTTTGGCATAAAACTATTCCACCATTGCTTATATAATAGTTTTTGTTAATGCTGAATTGAATGATCATAGAAAAAACAATTGATAGAATATGAAACAATGAAAATAGTCAAAGGACACGTCTCCATCCTTAGTCCATTCCAATCAAAAATATATCAGTGTGACAAACCACTTTGCCCTTAGTTTTTTCAAAACTGGAAGCCCTGTACTGTGTGGTGGGAGCCTATCATTTATTAATGGTGCAGACAGTGTCTCCATAGAGAATTGATGTAAAACCAATACCAGAGAAAGTATTTGACATGGATAGCTGCCAGTTAAAGCCTTTAAAATTCAAAGAAAAAATCTAGAATTGCTTGAACATTGGTCCTCAGGTTGTCAACAACTTCATTATACATGTCAAACATGTCAAACCTTGATGTAGGAATGCTGCAACTTTGTGCCAAACTTGCATGTGTAATCAGCAGGGCACAATAATTCAGGCACAACTATATATATACACAGG
Source organism: Zanclus cornutus (assembly GCA_029814745.1). Classification (NCBI taxonomy): domain Eukaryota; kingdom Metazoa; phylum Chordata; class Actinopteri; order Acanthuriformes; family Zanclidae; genus Zanclus; species Zanclus cornutus. Next base: position 20,089,041 of record JAQQZW010000007.1, on the reverse strand, counting down.
TAAACCCACCACTGCACTAAGGTTGTAGCAAAAAGGCTCGTGTGGGGGCATCAGCCATGCATACAGTGCGGTATGATACACTGCATTTCAGATTTTTGGACTGTTAAATGTTCAGTGAGCGCCTAGAAAAAGCAGACGGCTTGTGTCGATAACAAATACAAGGCAATGCGTTTGTTTTTGTGACCTTAGTGCATAAGTTCTGCATAATGTCAAATAATCTGATAAAGAGAAAAAAACACTCAGCTGAATAACTGAACAACACACAGTGTTTACAGATGTGTTACACACTGAATACAACTCACTCTCAGCTGCTTGTCAGTGAAGAAGCAAATTCACATGACTGTTTTCACCTGCTTTATTTTATGTTGTGCTTTGCTTTAAAAATGGAATACTTTATTGTGAAAATTCATTGCGATACAGCTAGAGAGGGAGAGGGTGAATGGGTCTTTTTCTCCTCGCATTTGTGCATAACAGGCAGATTTACTAACTACATAACATTAAAATTTGGGATTTTTTTGCTAAAGAATTGCATATACATTTGGATATGGCTACATTGTTTGGCTGACATGACACAACATTTAATATAAAGACATGATTAGCCTTGTTTTACACCATTTCTGCAAGTTAGAATTTTTAAAAAATCTTTCCCACAAATTAAAAGAAAGCAAAAGAAAGTACTGAAAATCAGCATCTCAGTAAAATGTTCACTGACTACATGTTGGATTTGTTTTCTGCCCAGGCAACCTTGCAATACACCAGCCACTCGAAACGATTACAACTTAATTCAGCTTTCTTAGGGTTATGTTTAGGCACTGGCAGCACTTGCTTAAGGTAGGGAAAGATAACAGTCTGTTTTAATACTGAAAAAGTCATGCTTATGCCTTGAGACATAAGATGTTTTTATTAACATTTAAATGAAATTATCGACTTGCCCTTAACCAAGAGACCTTTTGTTGCCAAAACCTAACCACAGAGAAGAATGTGGACATAAGACCTGGATTTTGGTGTTGCAGTCCTGCACTGTGCACGTCCCTGTGACTCGAGTGCTGTTCATAAATGTAGTGCTTCATTCACTTAATGAAACTTTGTCTCTGAACACGATCTAGTCAGCAATTATGTTTCTCACCACAACATAATTTTGAAAACAATGTAGTAATATACAAATTGTGTATTTCTGTACATAATAATATTGTAAATAATACTGAATGCTGCGCTATAAAACGCTTGCTACTGTCACCTTTTATTTCCAGCCATACAAAGTCAGACGAGCAATAAGCTGTAGATGCTGAAACAGTTTCTGCATGGAAAACATATATTTGTCCCTCAAGCTTAAATTTTCATAAAGAATATGTTTTGCCATATTTTTAGTATAATCGTTTTTTTTGTAAATATTGTGTATGTAACATATTGTTTTATTTTATGCTGCATTTCTTAACTTTTGTTTATAGATTTGTATAAATGGACCCTGGCTGGCCAGGAACGAGCATGGCAGAATTACAATTAAAATACTTTGAGATAAAATTGAAAAGTTTTTTGTGTGTCATTTCTCATTGTATTAAAGACTGCAGCATGCAACCCATTATGACTCCAAAAACGGGCTTGAATCTGCTCCTCAGTTTACATTGTATTGAATAACAGTTGTTTTCAGTTTTTGCAGACCTTTGGTTGAGTGGCCACACTATTTAATATAAGTCCCTACAGCACCCAGATAGCCTGAGGAATCTGGGCCATAACATTTCAACAACGTCTCAAATTCAGCTGTAGATCAGACTTTCAAGTGAAGTATCTCTGGAAACTGTGGGTGTTTCCAGGAACTCTGGGGAGCACAGAGGAAGAGAAAGCTGCTTGTTTCAGGTCTAAGGAGGAGATCTTATCTACCGGTTGGCCTCGCATGTTTCAAGTAAAGGGCAAAAAAGCTGTCTGTGCTGTCAAAAAAGCAGATGTCATTACAGTTTACCAACTAAAACTAAACACATAAGCTATTCACTGCCTGTCAATCCTACATAAGATTTAACATTTGTTAATGCCATACACAAAATGCTTAAGATAATACAACTCAGCTCAGAAAGGCTGAATTTGAAATAAGATTCACAACATTTTGCATTCTAGGAGTATAAGTCTTAAGAAATGTCATAGTTCAGGTCCATTGAGACAATAATCAGTTTAAATTTCACCAGCTTGACCTGCATTCAATGTTCAAGGTTTTATCTGTCATGTTTTCCACATTTTAGACAAACCAACACAATAATTCAGGGCATTATCACATTTTTGTGTGTTCCTGCAGTTTTTATCACTTTTCATTTTTCAGTTCAATCCAGTGAAAAGAGCCTACTGGTGTGAAGTGCTTAGGACCACTGGCTGTGCTAACACTTGGACAGAGACCCACTTTGTCTTTCGTTGACCTCAATCTCTCAACTTCCCTGGTTGCATTTCTGTTCCATCATCTGGATGGGGCACAGACGTGATCAGGCTCTGGCCAAAAAGTCCCTGACAGTCATGTCTTATCACACATCAGGAATGACAAACACTCATAAAAATGTGCAAACACGTACATTAACACAGCCACATAAGGCAGACACACAAAAACATGCTTGTTGGTATTTTGTGGAACTTAAATGAAGTAGATTTGTTACACAGAGAGTGAAGCAGGTAGACCCAAATGCAGGAGACCACAGGCAGAAAGGATGAAAAGCAGAGCTAGTTCTTAAAAATATCAGAAACTGTGACACAGGAACAGGGAAACTGAGCGACTCAACAAAGACGGGACTGGAAACTGGACTACAATGCAAACTAAACTGACAAGGGGATGATGTAAGGCAGGTGTGGAGGGAAGTGTGTGGGGAAAAGCAGGCTGAGGAGGGGGAGCAGGAACACAGGGGAGAGACATTGTGCAAACACACAACAAAAACCCAGAAAACAATGAAACCAGGACTGTGACAGATCCATGACAAGACTGGGTTTTACAGATCCTGAGATCACACTTAAATAATCATTTTCATTTTGAAGCTTTTGATATGTTACCTGCTTGTGCTACTTCAACTTATTAAAAAGATTTGCTGATTTTCGTGACAAAATAATCCAAAATTGGTTTACCAATTTTACCAAGAATTAGGTTTTTACATGGTATAACATCTTCTGAAACAACATGGGCATGACATTTAAATATCAGCACATAAAACCCATCAGGAAAAGACCAGTATTGGTCAATATAGCCTAAACTTGCCAGTCTAAAGATCACATGAGATTAGTTATATGGCTCTGAAGTGGACATGACCCTTTTCCCTGAATATATATCGCATAAAGACAGTGACCAAGATTAAATACGCTAACTGGGCACGGGCCAGGTCTCCTGGAGAAATACAGCAAGCATCGCAGTGCTGTTAAAATTCACAGGACCCTGTTGCAGAGGCAGCCATTGGCACAGGATCCCTGTGAACTGCTCTGGTCAGTTAGCCAGCCTGTCAGTCAGGAAACAGTCAGTCAGTCATCATGCCAGTCAATTAGAGGCTTTTCTACGCATTCAGAGTAGGTAGCCAACACTTTACCAGCATGAATTTCTGTTAGTACATCATACTGTTACTCCATCAGTCAGACAGGCAGCTGGTTTGGTCAAACAAATTGCCACTTCCTCAGACAAGCAGTCCATTACAGCAGAAAAGCAGAGTTATTGCTCAGTCAGCAAGGTTGTCAATCAGGCAAGGGTTTTGTAGTGGTTTTCAAGATAACGGTTTCTCATGTCCTAAATGTTTTATATTTGAAAAAATAAACCCATTCTGCCTTTTCTGTCTTTCGAATATCTTGCTGATGCCAGGAGCTATTTAGCTTAGCTTAGCATATGAAATGGATGCAGTGTGAAACAGCTAGCCTGGCTCTGTCCAAAGGTAACTCTGCTAACCAGCAACTCTTTAGCTCCCAGAGTATTAAGATGACTTCAAAACCTCAGGAAGTTACTGCCCACAGCTTAAAACTTCACTGATGGAAAGCAAATATGTACAATTACTTGTGTCCTCTAACATATTTGTCCTAATGTCATAACATATTAACATAACATGTAATGTATTTAA
>JAQQZW010000007.1:19891993-19909301 GCA_029814745.1 Zanclus cornutus | reverse complement strand
CTGTGGTGGACTACAAACCCTGGTGTGTTCTTTGCTTCTTGTCTGCTGGTACCTTTAAAATACCTGGTTGTTATAGATTGATTAGGGGACCATGTGTTAAAAGACACAAGTCCTTCTAAGAGCTGACAGGTACATCACTTAAAATGTTATCTCTTCAAGGCTGCTATAACACAATACTCAAACTTCGGTCTCCTAGCTGAATGTCATGTGTATGACCCACCACTCTACCCTGACCTCCAGCCCTCTGGGGACTTTGTCGGTCTTTGTACAACGTTAGGTGGTTGCTATGAGCATCTACAACTGCTGCGGACGGGTTTACATTGGAGTTAGTTGCAAGTCTGGTGCATCTCATACAGGCACTGACAGGTTACCAAGTGCAATGAAAAGCGACCAAGTGTCCGTATGTGACGAGTTAGGAGTAAGAACCAGTTTTATTTGCAGAACAGCACAACCTTCACATTCACGATAAGCAAAAGTCTGCACTATTATCGACAGCAGCACCATGCAATGTGTAAACCATTCCCCTGGCCTATCCTGGCTGCTATGCTCTTTTTCTACTCAGCTAGATTCAGACAATAGATCTGCATGGTGCACTAACAGCTACCAGCCATTTAATTTAGCAATGTTTGAAATTAACACAGATTTAAATCAGGCTTTGTCTAATTACCATCACAAAGCAGAACAAGCAATATGCAAGGTGCAATCAACAAAATTCCAAGACTGTTCCTTTTGCACATGAATGGAGCATTGTACAGTAATGTGCATGTAGCAGGTGCATGCTATAAATTTCATGAGCAAGTATTTCAAGTCATATTGCTTGATCATCATCATCATCACACTTGAGTTACACGTTTTTGTGACCACTGGTATGTGCGCATTTGCCAGCGCACCGTGGACCTGAAACTTGGATCTACAGCTATGACCCAGAGACCAAACTTCCTTTTGGGAAACAGAAAGTAAGGTGTCAGTTAGTAAGGGGTGGGGAGTGAAGACTGTGTTTTTGAAAAAAAGCAGAAAAAAACAAGTAAATTACTCATCCAAAACATTTTTAGCAATGCAGGCATGATCAGCCTGGCAACTGGCCAGAATTTGTATTAATACTTACAAAAGGAAAGACAACACCAACAAAAACAAAGAGAATGAAAAGGAGGGTTGTAGTAACAGAGTTCATTGTGTGATTTATGATACATGTTTGACTCAACCGCTGATGTGTTCGATTTCATATGTGTATGTATAAAATTGATCTTGGTATTTTCAGTGGTTTTTGTCCTTTTTATTGAAGCATACTCTGTCCCCTATGTGGGAGACTTATTGAGTGTTGTTCAGCCTTGCTCTGATTGGTCGGGCATAGATTCTCTCAATCATGCAGATCAAATCATCTGAGTTATGAATGTGTGTGTGTGTGTGTTTGTGTGTGTTTGTGTGTGTGTGTCTGTGTGTGTGTGTGTGTGTGTGTCTATTTATTGCTTGTTCTGCTTTGTGTTGGTAATTTTACAATGCCTGACTAAGATCTCTGTTTAAAAGATTGTTCAATTAAAATTACTGGGAGGTATTAGTACAACATGCAGATCTTTTGTCTGATTCTTGCCTTTAGCTTGCTTTTTTTTGAATGTTTGTGCCCTACACCTTGTTTGTCTTTTCTGCTTCCAAAAGAACAACCACCAAGATCAGGCTGTTGTAGTAGAACATAGAGAAAAGGTATGTGTGTGTGTAGCACAAGAACGTGTGTGTTGGAGTTGAGGGTGCTGAGGCCAGGGCTGTGGCTTGATTTCATGGACTCGGTACAAGCATGGCAAGGTCAACATGATGTCGTCCAGCTGGCACTGAGCAAAAAATCAGAGCCGCCGATCTTTTTTTTTCCCATGTTGGACTGCTGATGTAGCTGCTAGCTGCTGGCTCCAGTTCACTGTTCCAGCAAGATCAGACAGAAGAGGAGGAGGCTTCGTGTTGCCTGAAAGCACCCCAGTGCTCCCTGGTGGACATGGGCACATGAATGAACACAAACACGAACACACGAACGTAGACATGAGCGCACAGTGAGGCACACATTGACATGAGCACGTGCACAAGGGTCCTCTCTCACATTCACATTTATGTCTGCACTTACACAAGCACATACTGTATGCAGACATTGCCAAGCTTTAAAGGCTGATGTCCTAACACAAGAGGAAATTCACACACAAAAGGGAAATACACAGCAAACCAGTATCTGCCAATGCTGGTTACGTGGTGAGTGCATGACGGACCTTTGCAGAAGAGCAGGACACACGGTTACAGCATGGCTCTGAGTGAAGGTCAGGGTCCCTCAGGTAACAAAAAACCCCTGACAAGCTATTATATGTACAAGGCAAACAGGGAAGGAAAGTGGATTAAAACGACCCTGCTGAAGGCCCTTGAATTTCCAACAGAAGCGGGTGAGCCAGAGGCTAAAATTCTGAAGGTAAACAGAGAGATGTGAAGGATGATAAAAACAGATGGAAGAAAAAATAATGCTAAATCCAAAACCCGGAGTGAATGATTACTACTTAGCCCCATCTCAAGGGAATTTCTAAAGTTATATATTTTTTTTTTTTAATCAGAGTATACTGGATCCATTCATAAAAGATATTAAAGAATAGATGTGTTTCTTCATGTCTGTTACAATATTACACTCGGATGCCACATGTGTATTCAAAGAGTTATATATGTCTGTTCATGGCCTCAGTATAGAAAGGGGAAAAAACAGAGTCTCCTGTGCTGCACTGTAAGAGGTGGGGAATGAAATCCACAGTCCTCTTGCAGATGCATTCTGAAGTTAATCTTTTGAAATTGCCTATGGTTGGTTGGGTGATAGTGTTGTTATTGTTGTTAGCTGCAGAGCAGGGACAAAACACTAGCACCAAACCTACACACACCTATCAGGATGAAAATATCGACTTGATTTGGCTGCAGCAGCCTCATATTAGCGTAACTTAATGTCGTTTTACACAGAGCAACAATAGTGAATTTTAACCCGTTTTTATTCTAGTGGAGTTGTGCAACACAGGGAACATTCACAACCACTACTGGAAGAGGGGAAATACTTATATAGTGACCAATGACTGTTTCAATGTACATACAGCATGTAAGTATTGTTATGCAGACTTATGCAGATTGGTAAGTGATCTTCCAATCCAAGATCAAACTGTCTCTCACACTGACTCCATAGAAAATTTTCAAAATTGATGCAGCTGAGGCTCAGAGAAGTTCCAAAACAAACATAAACTGAAACCTACATTTCCTATAATTTAACATTGTCTTTTGTGAGAACTTTCCTGACAGGTGAACACCCACAACCTCCAAACTCAAAACACTCACTTCTCCCTCTCCCTCTCCAAGTCTCCATTTCAAGCAGATGACTCTGATGACATCATCTGGGTTATTTTCTCAGACAAAGCTCATCCAGAGCTACAGAGGACATAATACACCTGTTTTACAGGTCAAAAATGTAAAATCAGCCTTTATATTGTTCTTGTTGTGGCTCAATCCATCCCTTTAATAAAGTAATCCCTTTAAAAAACAAAAAAACTCAACCTTCTTCATTGTTGCCCTACCTGACGGTTGGGAAGGCTGGTATGAGTGCCTGTTGCTCAAAGAAGCCGGACTGAAACTATTTGATACCACACAAGCAAAGTCGAGCAAAAAATGACTGAATCGAAGTTAAGACTTCATCAAACTTTTCCTCGGTGCACTCGTCCATGCTCCAGCTGAGAAGATAAGCCGTCTAGGAGCACTGGTGAGTTCAAAATAGCAGCAGCACTGCTCGGTATTCACTTCCAGCGATCTCAGCAGCTGAGCAAGTTGTGCTTCCATCTCTTGAGCCGGTCACGACCACTGGGCATGCTGGGACTTGTGCTTCGATAAGCCACAAACAGTGTCTCTCGTGGCACTGCAGCTCTGCCTCTTCATCTCTGTCCGAGCAACACACACACACACACACACACACACACACACACACACACACACACACACACACACACACAGATGGACATATCCAGCCACGCCAGAGGAATGGGAGGGGTGCTACAGGGCAGAATCGACATGCCAGCCTCCATTTGGAAAGGTGGACGGAGAGGGTGGAGATGTGGGGTTATGGAGGTTTCAAGGGATAAGCGGGTTCAGCAAGATACTGCTCTTCCTCACCCTTTCATGGCGAATCATATCCCATTACGTGGGTTTTGTCCTGTGATGAGGATGCTGCTGGTGCTCCTCAACAATCCCATTACAGATCATAAAGGGAGCTGGGGATGTGCCCTGAGAGCACTCAGACTGCTCCTCAAATGCAGCCCAGCTTTGTGTTTATTGCGGCTGTGCCACATCTGTTAGTATCTTTTAAACTCCAAGTGAATGTTGGGAGTTTTTCTTCAGACTCTCTGTGTTCCTGTCTGATGCTTCGTGCTCAGTGGTTAGCGTCACAGGGACTGGTTTGATTTAGCTCAAATGTGAGTTTGGCTTAAGACTTGTGAAAACCGAGACCAGTCTGACAACAGAGAAAAGCTTAGTGGTAGTGCTTCACTGGACTGAAAAGACAATGGATGTGTTTGGCTGTCCTTAAAATGCCATCCTGCCAGCTGTCCAAATGTTGTAAGAAAGAAGAAGCTTGAAAGTCTCCTTCAAGGAGGAAATGCAGCACTCCCCATGTGTATATATTTAATATCATGCTCATTAAAAACCACACTAATCAATATTTTTATATTACACTCCATTACATTGTGAAAAAGGTTACTTATAGTGATGAACCCAGAACTCAGCTTTACAGCCCACACGTCCATGTGTCTCTATTTACTCCCTGCTTCATGTTATGCTAATTCAAATTTAGATATAAATCTAGAAGATGAGACAATTTGAGACCCAGAGAAAAGTATTGTTACAATTCTGTTTTCTTCTTATCGCTGCTCTTAATCACTTTTATCCTTTATTTTCCTCTTTTCTTCCAAGCTAGCAAGTGACAGCAGATAAATGAGGGAAGAGAAGACCCAAGCAATAGACAACACAAATGGCTAAATATTAACATGACTCTATTTAGAGAGGCCTTACCCTGTATGGTGAAGATGTGTACATCATATGTATGGTATATTTTGTATCATGTGTAAAGACTACACAGCTATACAGGCAATGAATATCATGTGTGTATTTTAGCCAAGCATGGTAATTAGTTTGGGCCTTTTTAAGTTGTTTAAAATGCGACTGAGAAGTAAATCAATACTAAGCTTTGAGCAAACAAACATAAATCATTTTAAGCGAGAGTTCATTATTGAATAATTGCAATCACAAAATCATGTATTTACACCAAACCTTAATATGAATAAGTATTTATGTGCGTGGACATAATATCATATACAAGTTTAATGCAATCCAATACAATAACTCCTTCATATTCAATATCAGCTGGGTTTTTTTATTTAGACTGTAACAGGAAGGATTTCATTAATTTCAGTGGCTTGTGGTGTACGGAATATCTTACTAAAAGTGTAACAATGTTTGGTCCCTTTGTACACATACATGGGGTTAAAATGAGCAGCTAATATATTACTCTGCTTTGAAAAGATGACAGTTTGCTTACAAAGGTAGAAAAGAACTAAAAAGGGCTTGCGTGGCATCATAGCATTTAAGTTGGTATACCCACATAGTATACAGCATCTAAGTTCCAAAAAAGTATGACCTCTCATTTATGCAAATTATTTATTTCTCTCATTATGGAAGTGGAACAGCTCAGGGTGTGAGCTTCAAATTCAGCTCCTGCACTGTATGCATTCCTCTCCACACCTAGCTCGGAGCTAAACTCCTACACCGAGGCCTCCTATAAGCATCACCATTAATCAAACAGGCAGCTTGCGATTTTTGAAAGAACAAGAAACTGGCATAAATAACTAAAACATCAGGGGACAGAAGGAAAAAAAAGACAATGCTGAATAAGAAGTGAAAAGGGAAATCTAAGCCAAAGTCACCTTGAGTCCAGCTAATTTACAAAACAGTGACACAAGCATTAACTACAACGAGAGTGATTAATATCGTAAAAGGCATTAGCTGCTGTTTACATTATCAAGGTGTTTATCCGTAGCTCCCTATTTGGCTAGCTTCACATTTTCATATTTTATTTTAAGTATGGCCGGATACAGAATACTAACAGCTTGTCTCCTGTTTGGGCAACAGTTGCTCTCCCTGAGCTCTTGAGATGGAGCCAGCTAATGTGAGGGCCGGTGCACAGGCCGTACATTTAACCAGCTTAGGCAGACAAATAAATGATTTCTTCACTTCCTTAGAGTCAAAAGGAATCAGCCGTCTCATTACACTGGCAGCGGCCCTGTTGAATGTGACTGTCGTAAATGAATTTGAGCAGGTTCAGGGGGCATCTTATTAAAAAGCCTTCATTTCCAACCATCCACACTATGACATGGTGACACTGAGAATTGCTGTTTCTTAACTTGGGGCCATTGCAAAAGAAATGCCATGTTTGCAGTAATTCACGAAGGCCTACACGTGACTGCTGCGTGGAAATGTGTTATGTGGTGACTGTACGGGGTGGTGATGATATTATTACACTGTACTCAGTTAGCTCAGTCAAGCAGCACTGATTCTGAAGCACTGAAATGCCAAAAAGCTTCAAGGTGTTTATATTGCAGCTGTTGTGACTGTGTCATTATTCACACTTGTAAAGTGGAATGAATCAATGAATCCAGCTACTCCTGATGAAAAATCTGACACTCTCTCATCACTGCTACACAAATGCAGCACTTATCGCAGAGTAACAAAGAATGGAGAGCTGCGGCAGAGCAGGCTCTTCCTTTCATTTTAAATTCCTCACGTCTCGCCTCAAGTTTGCATCTTCAACCACTCGGAGGTGAAATCAAGCCCAGTTAGCAGCTTACACTGAGACACGTGCACTTGACCACACTTAGGGCAACTTGTAGCATTGATCCGCTGGACAGGCCTTGTGGGTCTGCTGGGGTGTCACGACACGCTGCACATGACATGACACACTCCTTGAGTGAATTGATCATAGAAATGCATAAATAATAAAGTGGCACGTCATTCTGACTTCCTATTGATTTTCCCATTAGCAGCTGATTGATGCAAGCTTTAAATGTCAGGAGTCTCATTGATTGTCACGAGTCCACGCACTCACTCACAGTGTCGTGTCACTTTTCCTGTGGCTCTACAGCCTTCCACCTGGATAGACTAAATTAAAGGTCAACAGGTGCACTGTGTCATCGGGCTGCATTTAAGCACCAAAGTATTCACACATACTCTGCCATGTTCTCACGTCCGGTTAATTGCATTTAGGAATGATGCCATACCTCCTTCACCACACAAAACACCTGAACTCTTCCCTCTTAGTCTTAGAAGTGAGAAAATCTGGATCCACAATTGAAATCTCCAAAATGCAAGGCTTTATTTATTTTAAAGGCCAGAAGGTTTATCGTGCTAAAATGAAAGGAGATTTAACTATCGCCTGGACTGACATTCAACAGTGATTATAATCAATCATTTGCCATTTATGCAGAGAAAATTCCAAGAGTTGAAAAAACAGCAATTTCACCTTGAGCCCTGGAAGCTTTCTAATGGATATTTTGAACATTTTTGAGCTTTTCTACAGCTTCATCTTCTACATCTAACTCAAAATTGAGGTAAAAGCCTACATTCAAATTAAAGTTTTTCACAGAGCACCTCCAAATTATACTCCTTGTGATCAGGTTGGGCAGGGTCTCGTTTTGCCATTTTTCTCAGGACTGCACGACCAGTACGTTAACAACCTGTCCAACTGTTGTGTTGCACAGCAAGATGATTTCTCCTTCAGGATTTAACATTTTAAGTCTTTGAGCAGTACAATGCCATTATTGCCCTGGACATGGAGGCCATGATGAGTATGATCTAAGCATGGTTGGAGAACCAGGTTAAAACTGAGATGACACATGTCTTTAGTAACCTCCTGGATGCTGAGATCGTTATGTGTGACCATAAGGAGGAGGAGGCTCAGATGTAATAATACTAAAGTCTATTTAGGGCTGCAGCTGTTTGCATTTATAATCACTCAATCATCTGACAAACACTTGTAGATCACATACTCTATGTTATCATGTTCCAGCTGGAGTTAGGACGAGAGGCAGAGTATAATCAGAACAGGTCACCAGTGTGTACGGGACTCACAGAGACAGACTGACAGCCACTCACTCACGTTCACACCTGTGGGCCTGTTCACCTGACATGCTCTGTTGATGTGTTTTGTGAGGTGATAGTACTACGACGCCATCCCACTTCTCCCACTGGTATGAAAAAATTGAAGTAGGGCTGCAGCCTGATTATTATTTTATGATTCATTAATTGATCCTTCCTTCTACAAAATGTAAGAAAGGAGCGAAAATTGCCCATCACAATGTTCTAAAAGCCAAGGTACTTCTGACCAACTGTCCAAAACCGAAAGGTATTCAACATACTGGCTTAAACAATTTTTGACTGTCAAAATCCTTTTTGACAAATCAATCAAGTTTACTTTTTTCATTTCAGCAGTAATTATGATCAAATCTGACTGTTGCGCTAATTCAAATTCATTTTCACATTCACGCACAAAAGCTTTTTTTAACAAAACTCAGTTAATCAAATTAAGCTAAAGCTAATCGAAATGCTCCTATATAATTCAAATATTTCAAAAACAGTAATGATGAAAAATGGTAAGGAGTCCATTCATCTGTTCTTGTTTACAACTTCAGTGTGAAAATTAGAGAGCTGAATATGAAAATTCAACAAGGTAAACTTTTCTGCAATAATTATGTTCAAAAAAACAAGACAGACTTCACTCTTTCACGCCCTCACTAAAAAATTGTATTTCTCTTGAGGCTGATATTCCAGCAACTTTGTCAAGAGACAAGGAAAAGCATTTGGGATGGGAGAAACCTCATCCGAAAGGGCCACAAGCAACACAGGGTAAACAAATTACCAAGCATGTAATCAAACTTTATAAATTTACTGTTGACTTTCTTTATGAGTCAGAGGAAACTGCGATATTTGCCTAACAGCTAAAACAACCACACACCAGGATTCTCTTTCAAGCCTCTCAGAGGAAATGGCAGCCTGCGAACGTTAAATAGAAAATCCTTAGAGTGTGTGTTTGCATTTGGGGCAGAGCTGAGGGGCAAAACATGGGGAGAAAAGCCCCAGTGCACACAGTTTTTCCTCACAAGGATGATGGCAGCAGTCTTTCAGTTCAGGGCCTCAGTCACATCCTGTTAGGCATGTTTATGAAGACTCTTTACTAACAGTGCGCTGAAAAACATGAATATCTACAGAGCACAGCAAGCGGTATGTGCAGGTTAATGAAGCAGGGGTCCCCACTTCCTCCTGCTTCCAGTGCTGAGATTCTTTAATGATTCTCTTGCAAGCTATTTATGGCACCACTTGGTGAACATAACAGAGGTTAATAAAGTAGAGGTCAACTCTTTATCACACCTCCCAAGCACTGTTTTCCCTTCTGCTACGCTACAGCTCATACAAGCATTTCTCATTAATGATCTCCCCCATAGGGCGATTGAGTATAAATGTACTGTGCAGAGTTTAATGCCTTGATTCCCAAAGGCATGTATGCCTATGGGATCATCAAATTATTCCTGGTGCCACGGTTGGTTCTTATTTCATGCTAATAGCCTGCATCTTACCGGAGGCTGGAAAAACAAGTGTAACACGTACATTACACGGAAAAATGCCAAACACTGGCCAACCAGGGGTGTAAAAATGCTGATAGAGCGAGACAATACACACTGGAGTCTTGAGTTGAGTCATTTTACATGGAGGAGGTAGTGTGTGACACTGACAGAAGGGAGCATGTATTATAGGAAGGCAAAAGAATGGAGGGACAACAGATGTGTATGAGAGCGAGTGTGTGTGGGGGCTTGTGTCCGTCTGTGCAATGGTGTGTAAACACAACTGTACCCTGTAGATACCTATAATGTAACAACTGTTAGGATAATAACTGTGACATACAGCAGAGTATTCTAGTAGGAAGCAGTGGGCATGTAGTGCGAGTCCACCTGTGTTGTGTGGAGTTGAAGTGTAGACTTCTGTCTGTGTGTCTTTGTTGCTCATGAAAACTGTCACTTTCTTCCACTCTGAACATCAGAGAAGAAGAGGCAAAAGCTATATGTCACACCCCTACTTGAAATCGTACTGACACCGACACCTTGTTAAAGGATTTATACATAGTCACATAATATGGTAAGTGTATGCCAAAGTTCATGAAACTGATAAAACTGAGTATATACTGTATGACTATCTGTTATCCAATAACAGAAGTTCTTGTTACACAATACCTAACTCCTCTCCATGACAACTGAGCAAACTCCTTCCACAGACAGAGGCAATTGAAAGCTCTGTTCAAAGCTAAAAAAATGGGCCTTGAGTTAAGATTATTTGGTCACATCACAATTCCCAATGTCAAGAAGAAAGACCTTTTACACTCAGATTACACTGATGTTCAAAGCAATGAGCTGTTATTTGCTGTAATTACAGCTTGTTTGGAACCATTAATGTGGCTATCAAAAATATGCAAAACAATATAATATCATATGATCCCAATAATATTCTGCTAACTGTAATATTAAATTACCCTATCCCAGCTGATATTGGGCAATCAATCCAATTATACAGACGCCAGTGCACCTGACCTGCATGCTGATGTGATGTGTGAGGTGGCAGTACTGAACACTCCGAAAATGATCATAACCTTTAAAGCGAAACAAAGTACACTCAACATAAGCATCACATGTTGAGGATGCTTAATGAGTGATTCAATGTATGCAAACCTTTTTACCATTTTAATCCTAATTAAACGGTTTTCCATGACGGTCGGTTTTTTCATGACATGTATAGCTATTTTTCACAATAAAAGCTCTAATATTAATGAATAAGTGAAAAAAATGTGTTTGCCTATTTTTGTGAAGTATCCACATGAAGTATAGGGTGATTGTTACTTTGCTTAATGTAGGCTAGTAAGAGTTTAATATAGGTGCAGTGCAGCTTCAGTAGAAATTGTTATTGCCATAATGTAAAACAGTTTGTTAATATAATTTCTGACTTATCAGTTTTGTCACTGGAATGTGGACTTAGCAGTGTCATAATCCATAAATACATAGATGATACAGATACACAATTAAAAAAATATGAAAGATAGAAATATGTTTGTGTACTTTCTCCATGTTGTACAAATATTGCTGTTATTTATCCTGTCATCACTGTACTTTGACAAAAAAAAGTCACTGTGTTGATGTAGTTTCAACGCTACCCTCCATCATAACAGAATCCAAATTAATGACTGTCCTTATACAGTCATTCCTTGCTAAAGCTTCCTTCAGGAAGTCTCTCCTTGCTCCTCTGAGCAGCAGACTTCCTTGATAATTAAGACTGATCAATTTCTGGGTTATGTGTGGATGAAAGATGAAGGAGATGTAAAATAAGAGAAATGATCATAGATGTAATGAACAATGGATGGCAGCTTTTCAATTTGACTGAGAGCAGCACATTTTGCAAATTCTTGCCTGTAACTGATGAGTGGAGCTATAATAACATCTTATCTTATCTCTTTGTTGCTTATATATATTGTATTGGATCTAATAGTTTAAGGTTTGATCTTTTAAAGGGCTGTTTAAAACTGTCTTCAGTTTTAGAGCAATTTTTTTGTGAATGAGGTGGCAAAAAGTATTTCTGATCCAAATCAAATCTTATAAGCTGCAGTTTCCTCTGTGGCCACTTCACTAAAATTGCTGCACAGCCCAGTGCTCTCCCTGGATATGCTGTAGCATGTCAGTAGTGCAGCACAGAATATCTTTCCCTGCTCAACCTTGACAGTTTGCAGATGACTACAGATATTGAGTCCTCTAAATTGAACTACAAAATAAGTTGTTTGTAACTGCATTCCTGAATGACACACAGAGGCGTTTCCTGAACTGATCCATATCAGCAGAAATACAGTTTGTCTGTGCCTTCCAAAATGGTTTAGAACACTGCTGCAAATTTCAAACAGTTCTAATCTTGCACATCTATGGCTTGGTAAGACTACACAGACATACAAGGGGTGTAGGTAAGTTATACAGCTCCTGTTACATGTGCATGTTGTTTAACTCTTTGAGTGATTATGCAGAAAATTTGAAGTTAATAACTTTTGTGGTCTTTCTGTTTTGTGTAACTGAAAATTGCAAGTCAGCACTGTCTGAGAAAATGGACGATATCAGCCTTGAGCAGTCATCCAGGAATACAGATTTGAACTATTCACCACATTTGGCACCCTCAGACTACTATCTCTTGCCCAAGATGACGAAGAGGCTCAGTGGTCACCATTTTGACAATAATAATGATGTCCTTGCTGCTGTGGACCATAAGGTCCAAGATGCTGCCTTCTACAAAGAAGGGATCCGTATGCTCCACGAGCAATGGACTAAGTGCGTGAATGTAGGCGGAGACTGTGTTGAAAAATAAATGCACAAGGTTTTCTAAAAAATGACTCCTTCAACTTTAGGCCGTGAACTTATCAATCAGCCCTTGTATTATAACCATGTAGGCTGACTTGACACCTGGAAACACTACCGGATGTGCTGGTTGACATGCCTGCTGGGAGCTTCAGTGGATACATTATGTCCAATGTAAAATATAAGAGGAATTTGGAGCAAGGTAGCAGTGAGTGGGTGCAGGTATTTTTCATCTTTTTGGTTAGGTTTGGGCACAAAAATAACTTGGTTATGTTCAGGAAAAGATTTTACTGAAAAAGGCTGATGATGTAATATGAACAGTCTTGTAGAAACACAACATGTGCAGTTAAGATTTTGGAGCTGTGTATGTTTTAGCCTCAACCCAGGCAAAGCTTTTTGTACTCCCCAACCTTTATTCATAGAGATTGGCTGAGTGCAATTGACGTTTTTCCAGTCACACAGTTACACACATACACAGCTGGACACGACCCAGTACAACCAGCCTGATCTGTTGGTCACTGACTAGCTCCACTGGAGCAGTTTTAGGGTTTAGGGCTTCGCTATAGAGCCTCTCTATTGTTGTGATATGAAAGAGACACATTAAATAACAGCTAATGACATCATCCCCTGATGGCTTCCCACCTGCAAACACTACCAGATGTGTTGTTGCAATGTCTGCTGGGAGCTGCAGGGGTGGTCACTCACAAGCCTCTCTGCCACAGTTACAGCTGTATAAACCATGTGTGTGCATTTTTGCATTAACATTCACAGTTGAAACGTATTCATGCATTTAATCCTGACCTGTTATTGCAGCATATGTCATGTAATTATGTCTAACAAAAAATGCAAACAAAATCATAATGTATACCAGAAAAAACTGTAATTATTTACTACATTATATGCCGTTACAGCATTCTGAAATTCTACTTGTTTCCACATGCACACACAGACCTGCATAGGAGTTTCTTCCTTATTCTATCAGCTTCTAGTCTAACCGGCCTCTGCCTTGCTTTTGTCTGATAGGTTCCTTGCATTTTTTCTGGGCCAGCCTCCCTCATCAAAGTGATTAAGCAATTACACTGATTGTACCGATGCTCAGAAGAAGGAGGGAAGGGCCCTCGAGTATTGAGTGCTAAAGCTTTCTTGGAGATAACGGCTTAATTTGTGCCTAATCAAAATAAAGCCTGTTCTCTTAAATCTCCAACCTTCCTTCAGCACCGGGTGGCTCAGGGAATTGAGCAGGTATCCTTAAGGAGAAACCGATCGAGATGAAGGAGCCCTGCTGGGGCCTTTTTCGGCTTAAATATCATTTTATATAGGCTTCACGCAATGTACACGCATGTTATTACGAGGCAATGAGGCCACTCTTTCCCTGCAAATGAAATAATAATTAACATCAGAACTGATAAGGATAAATGTCTGCATATCCCAGCATGGATCCCAACTGGAAATAATCAAAGAGTTTGGGAATCATATCAACATGCTGTTCGCCCCTCAGTGCTGCTGTGGGCATCAATAATGAAACAGGAGTCTGGAGAGTCCGCTGGATCACAGCAACAGATCTTAGGGAGTACTTCCGGTAATTTCAAACCTACTGGACCAATTCCAAAACTTTCTGTACTTTTTTTTTATTAAGACTCAAAAGTATGTAAAAAATAGGGCCCAGATTTAAAAATAACTGAATTTCTCTGTAATGCATCGCCGCGTTCTTTCCTTCTGACACACATACACCACACATGCACACTCACATACACGCACACACCTCAGTCATCATTTTCTCATCAGGCCACCTCAAATAATGTA
Organism: Zanclus cornutus; assembly: GCA_029814745.1. Taxonomy (NCBI): domain Eukaryota; kingdom Metazoa; phylum Chordata; class Actinopteri; order Acanthuriformes; family Zanclidae; genus Zanclus; species Zanclus cornutus. The sequence goes on along the minus strand of JAQQZW010000007.1, from coordinate 19,895,028 downwards.
GCAGGTCTTTCTCTATGTGCTGACATTTCTTTATACGCTCATTTCAGCATGAAAGCCAGCAGAGCATACACAGCACGCATCTTTAGGCTCTGGATTCAACATCAAAAATTAATCACAGCAGAACTCAAATCACAACCGTGACGGAGCTACAAGAATCAGGCCTGCTGAGTGTGTCTTTGTGTGTGTGTGTGTGTGTGTGTGTGTGTGTATAGTGTTTGTAGGGGGTGTGGGCGAACAACATGGGGAGAAGAGAAGAGAGAGAGCAACAGAGAGAGGGAGGAAGAGAAGGGGAGGGGAGGGGAGGGGGGAGAAAGAGAGGAACTCACCCCGGGAGGATATCTGAAGGAAGAGTCGGGGGTCTGCAGCGCGTATGGCCGCGGTGTACCGATCCTCTATCCCGGGCACCTGCGCCTTTTTCTCGGGCATCAGCCGGACCCTGAGCCGCCCCCCCTCTGCGCCTAACCACCACTCCAGAATAGTTGTGAGGTCCATTTCCAGGTCGAACACCGGGGCCTCCTCGTACACAGACAACCCCCCGCATCCCGTCCTGACTATATCCTCTCCTATTTCCACCACAACTTGGTTTGATTTCCTGCTGGCTTTCGTCAAGCCCAATTTCAGAACTTTGGACAGCGGCCGCTTATAGAAGAAGGGGAGCTGTCCATCCGTAGACATGTTTCTTAGTGTAGAATCCGCAGCAGTAGTGTCCACTAAAGTAGATATGGTTTTCTGCAAAGGTATGCAGTGCATTTTCAAGTTTGCGCGCACCATGTAACATCCGCGAAAAGTCTGGCAGTCGCCGTTTAGGGGTCTCTTTATGAACTCTGCCAGGTAATAGCGCAACAGAGAAGGGACCGCAAAATCCACAGCCAGGGTCTTCCTTTTGAGCCTGGAGTTTATGGTTTGGTTCAAGTCTCTTTTGCCCCCGGTTTCCCCGCTGCTGCCGCCAACGCCGCCGCCGCCGCTGCTGCTGATGTTGCTGAAGCCGGCGATGGGGGGATCAATCCCCGCTGAGGTCCTTGGCGAAGCACACTGCAGACCAGCGAAAAATGCCGCAGAACTAACAAGCAAAAACAGTATCCTGGCGTTCATGGTTAAATAATTTGAGTCTTTAGTTCAGGAAGAGCACCACTTAATCCCACTGTTCACCGCTTTCTCTCTGCTCCTGTCACATACGCAGCGCAAGATCACAAAGTGCGAATCGATGATCCTGCGGGTCCTGTGCCTCTTCGCCGGTGCGCACCCGTGACCAGACGAGGGGAACTGGGTTTTACATTTGTTTGCCACAGACTGTTGCTGTCCTTCCTTCCTCAAACGGAAAAAGTGCCATATCTCCTATCTGTTCCCCTCACATGCAAACGGACACACACGCACCTTTAAGACAATGCCTTTTATCGCCTGTGCGAACCCAGCGAGTCGCTCTCCGGGACGCTGATTGATATGCCGGTCGGGTCCGCTCGGTGGCTTTCAAAGACTCCCTGTCTCTTGGCACAGTTGTGACGGCGGTACAAGTGGTCTCTCTGTCAGCAGCGGGATGCAGCGTCGCTCTCGCCCCTCGCAACTAATAATGAATTCCAAACGAGTTTGAAGGAGCGGAGGATCAATTAAAGTTTAAAATATAATCATATCTTACTGTCCCGGCTAATTGAAAAGCCCGGCGGCAGCTTCTCGGGTTAATTGTCTGCTAAAGATTTCGGTGCTCGTTTGTTCAGAATTGGCATCTCCGGTCGCCTCTGTCATACCAGTACATACAGCAAAGTCGTTCACACATCCATTTGACGTCAATATAAGCCGTTCTTCTCCGCACACGACTCCCTTGCGAAAAAGCTCTCAGCGCAGGTGCCTCTGCCGTTATGGACGCTCTGAGGCGCCCCGAGCGCAGCCGTAATGGTGCCTAGTGTGTTTATTGAAATTAGAAATGCCAGGAGATATCGCAGCAGAGCTCCACAGTTTGTCTCTCGTGAGTTTTCAGTGAATCACCGAACCTTTGTGTGTCCGGAAATTAGATTGGATTAGTCGCACTCTTCCGATTGCGTGCAAATCAAATAGTTTCAGAGGGAGGCCATTTGGGTTGGAGCCCATTTGGCTTTGTCATGTCTTATGTGAAGAGGCCAATATGTCCTTTAAAAACATCAGAGGGCTCTCTTGCCATCTTGCCAGTGTATTTGCCACACAGACTACCTCCTTAATTGGAAATCAAGGGGTCAGTTTTTTGGGGGCAGTGGGAAGAAATGCCAGAATATGCTCCTCCAACCCCCTTCCCTAACCTGAACACCCAGTACACCTCTCTCTCTCTCTCTCTCTCTCTCTCTCTCTCTCTCTCTCTCTCTCTCTCTCTTTGGCTCCAAAAGTTGATCGAATGAGACACCCACTAGATGGCGTCAGCACATACTTATGGTAATTCACACTCTCCAGTTTCACTGACAAATCCATTAATGCTCTAATTGCTGTGGATTTTTTACACTGTCTCATTAAAGCCTTATCTACAGAAGGGGATAAGGGCCTTATGTGAATATTTTACACGTGGAATCACAGAAGAATCCATAGGCTAGAATAAAGTCAGAACTCAAGATAAGGCCGCACCATTCTCTGTTTTCCTCTTTTCTGTCTGTTCAGCTGAAGGTGCTGTCTTTATAAATGTGAAAGTGTTCCACACTCAGCTGAGTTTTGACCCAGCCTGCCTTTATTATCACCATCCCATTCATATACAGTATCAGTGTGGGATGTAATCCCATATTTATTGTTATTGTTTTTTCTATTGCTTACAGCGGTCGTGGCCTGATGATTAGAAAACATTAGTTCTTATTTAAGCCACAAAAATACAGCATGCAGTTGAATGTGATAAATTATTAACATGAAAAAAATCAATTCTTTTAGGTCTGCAGAGTATGGCTCAATTCTTTCATAATTATAAAGCATTAATTCCAGTTTTGTTATAAATGCATTACCTGTAGCTGCTTTCTACTTTCCTGACTGAGAAACATCTGTTATGTCTGTAAGGGGTTAATTGACATGCATAGATAGTCCATGATTTG
>JAQQZW010000007.1:19666454-19676795 GCA_029814745.1 Zanclus cornutus | reverse complement strand
AAATTTCATTTCACATGGCATTTTATTGCTTACTGTTATAAGCAGCATTTACACAAACACTTTTTTCGGATCATTGTTGCAGACCGACAACAACGTGATAGGCTCTGTGTTCGTTATGTGACTGCGCTGACCAGAGACAACCAGTCACTGGAATCCATTGATTGAAACATAACAGTCAAGAGAATTGTAAGAGAGAGGAGTGTGTGTTCTGTCAAGCTCTACCTGGTGGGGCTGCAGGCTCCTGAAATCCATTTATTGATCCTGGTTGGCTGCTAACTGCTTCCTCTGACGAGATAGGATCCTCAGTAGGACATCACTGACACACTGCACTTCAAAAATCTTATACCTTTACACCCACTCTATTAGTGGATAAAATATAACAAGTTAAACATGTTGTGTCCCCTACTTGATTTTTCTTGGAATTTTAAATTTGACTCTTGTAGAAGTGGTTCAAGTCTACAAGGATATAATACCAATGCATATAATGGTATGCATAATGGTGGTCTGCACCAGACGCTTTACTTAATTTTGCATCCCCCATTCCAGTCGCTCCCAACACAACAATGCTTTGCTAATGTTTTGTTTTGAAAACCTGTTTGTGTCTTGTTGAGAAAGTAGGACTCACACAGATTTTGCTTGAGGCTGCGGAAACTAAACAGATGAAATTTATACACTGTGTGCTAGTTTTTCTAGTTTCTCAATAGTTTCTTGTTTCTAAAAGCGACTGATTCAAATCAGATGCTGAGGGGTCAAATCAGATGGCTGTCCCTCCTGTGTTCAGTTTAACTGATGTTTTGTTCAGAAGTCGATTTGTGAAGATTTACAACAAACACTCAGAGGACAGAAAGATGCGTATTCTGTTTACTAGACTGTTTGAAGCTGTGATTTATAAATGTAAATCATTTTGAATCTGAGTGCAGGTACACAAGCATCATTTTAACTCCCACAGTGAGGCATATATTGCTATAGACACCTTGTTAATAATTTGTTTTTGCATACTGGCTGCTACAGCACCCCTGCATTTTGTCATACATAATGGTCAAAGCTAAAAAGATGTAGTACTCAAGGCCATGCCAAATAGGTTGTTAGATCTTAAACTGTGTCACATTTTGTCCCTCTACCTTCACTTGAAGAAAAAAAATACAACTACAACAACAACAACAACAACAAAAAAAGATCACAGACATGCTTCGCTGCACAGTTAAAAGAGCCAGCTTGTGCATCTAGCTTTGAGCTGACATTTTGAGCTTTTATGGGTGGTACAGTTTCACTGTTTTGAGCTGTCAAATGATCAGAGAGGTTGTAAACAAGCTGACGCTTCTGTCAGATTATCTTTATTTGGAGGTAAAACCTAACGTAAGCTTATCTGAAATACTGGAAATATGTTTTTTTTATATAAGCAGGAAGTCGATCTGTAACTGATATTGGTAATCATTTTACCAGTCTCCTCTTTTTGTTTTTTTCCCTGCTAGATTGTCAAAATATAATACAGTATTTGGCATGAAACTTCCTTTAGAAACTGAGACTAAAGTTAGGACTTGTGTTCTAGAAAACTTAAAATTAATATGAAAAAAAAGCAACTGTTCTTGATTCTGGTGATTTGCTGTATATGAATGCACCATTAACGTGTCCACATTTTGGACTTCAGTTTGAACTGGTTTTTCACAGCATAGTGACATTTGTTACTCCTGACCCATCATCTCTGTCTTTACATTAACTCAGTAATTTGTACAGTTTTATTTATATGGCCACTCTGGGCAAACATCCATCATGCCTCCAGTTCATTCTGCAATCATTATCTCAGATCACAAGACTGTTCTACTGTCTGCTCCTTCAGACAGCCATGGAAAATAAAGTCTTCATTTTTTCTACTTACAGAAAATTGAAATGAATGAATCTAATATTACTGTCATTATTACTTACCATAATACTGTAAATGCTATATTAAATGACACCTCGGGTCTTAGCTTGATTTTGGCTTTTCTGTTTATGACTTTTGTTTTACCCATTGGCAGAATTTTGAAACGTTTTGTCTAAAAACCTTTTATGTTGCTGATCTTCCTTGCCTAAGAGGTTTCTAATCTTCACGGGCTGGTAAAATCTAAAAGTAAGCATGACATGAACATTAAATGATGCTCAAATGTGGTGTTTTAAAGACTAAATCTGATCCCTGTTCTGAACATCCATAGACGGTTAGATGTAGTCTTGGCTTAAACAGATAGACACTGAACCTATGTTGAACATACAGTACATATCATGGCCTAAAGTGGACCTGGACTGATAGATGTAAATGGACATAATCTGCATGTAAAATGTGTGACTGAGAAACATCACCATAAAATTTCATGCTGCCCTTCAGTGGCAATGCTGATTGCTTTATCCTGTACATGTTACATTTGTGTTGGTTGTGCAGCAGCTGCCAGTGGGTATGCAACACAAAGCTACTATCTGTATCTGTTTAGGTCACAGAACTATGGAAGCAGGCCCTATAATTAAAGGAGTTATAAATATTCCGGAGTGCTTCATTTTAATGTAGAACAGTTATTCACGGGAAGTATAAATGGCAGTGGAAAACAGTTTCAGTTTATATTCTCACAGAAAATAAAAAAAAAAAACTAGCATTATATTTAAACAATGTACCAAATATTAATCAAATAATAAAACATACAGAAATGAATCAAGCAAGTAGCACAAGTATTAGAGTTTGAAAATGTAATTTGAATTGACTACTGAGTCGGTCTACACTGTGTATGATTAAAATAAAAAGAAAAGCAGGCCACAAAACAGTAGGTTATTAGATAAAACATTACAGTAAGGTTGGTTTGATTTTCTGTTTATATCTGTATAATGTAACCTATTCGTACTTGTTTGCATCCCCAGCTGCAAGATAACGTACATTTAAATTTTACTTTTCCAGGTCGATTAAGATAAGATAAGATCTGAGAATAACGCAGTATGTTCTTCAGCAGCACAACAGATAAAATGGCCTCATATACAACCAGGCTGTTAACCACCAAGCATGAAATATGAGCTGTCGTTGAATAAAACCACAGTTATACCTTTCTTTTATTCAGTGTATCACTCCAATTCACAGGCTTTTAAAGTGCTCATGTTTCCTGCTTTAAACTTATGAATACACATTCTGGAGGATAATAGAGGACCTTGCACTGATGAATCTCCATCAAAACACCACAGCAGAAAGAAAATAATGCTGATGTCATGATGCAATTAGAGGCGATGTCATGTGCTCAACTAAAAGATTCCTATCCTCATAGCTTGTCCACAAAAGCTTTACCCTTGATTCTGTATTAACAGAGACACAGCTAATAATGGAAGGAAGAACAGCATTCAAGAAAGACGAAAAGTTCAAAACATGAATCTGCAAACAGACGGTGGAGGAAAATAGATTTGCTCCTACAGGTGAGAATTCAAAAAAAGGCACCACAAAAGAGACAGATGAGCTCTTCCATAGCAAGATTGAGCTCTTCTGCTTTTTGACTCAGCTTTGTGTTCCCTTGCAAGACGACTTCTCCTCCTTCCAGAGCAGCACCGAGTGAGAAAACACATCAGACAAAAGCACATGGCAGCTGGTGCAGCTTTTTAACAGCATTAGTTCAGCTCCAGTGGGTTTGTCACACCGAATTGGAAGGGGAAAGAAAACTCACACAGATTTACTGCAGATCAATGCTCTCCTGTCTCCGAGTTGTGCATTGTGTGTAACGCAGCAGAGCGTCAGAGGTGGCCTAGTTGGCAATGCTTCATATAAGCTTGTTTAGCTGATGGGCTGTTGTTGAAGAGGAGTTGCATTTGTGGACTGTAACTGATTAACCATCATGTGAAATCATTCAACAAAAATACAAAGTAATCCCAAGTTAATAAGCAATTAAGCCGGGCAAATGAAGAAATGTATTTGTTGTTGTTCTAGTTGAATGCTACAATGATAATGTTCATCTGCATTCATAGAAACAACCTGTCACTGATCCATTAAGAAGATTGGAAGAGTGCATGCAATGAAAGACTGAATGACTGAGGTTGTGATTTCTTCATCACTCGGCTGAGGGGTCCCTGCTGGGCTCAAAAGAAAAAAAGGAATAAAAAGAAAAACACGCGTTGATACAACACACTGCCTGCAGCATTTACTTAATGACACACAGAGACACATGGTTTGGGAGTGTTTACAAAACACCTGCATCATGTTCTGAGCACCACTGATTATAAACCGTGTGGGCATGACTGCACCAGAGGCTCAGTTTAAATACCTCACTGGTGTTATTCCTGCTAGAGCTAAGCTACAACTACAGGTCTTAAGAGATATAATAAGGTCTAATTACTATATGGTCTAATTACTGCCTTGTGAAATGATGATTACACACTTTGTTTCACATAAAACCAAGGGCCAAATGTACAAAAGATGCGTAAGCACAAAAACCATACGTACAGCTTTTCCCACACATAAACCTTGTATTTATAAATACTAGTTTATGTGTGGGCACATCATGCATACTTTAGACCAGGTGCATACACTAAGAAATATAAACTTAGAGTAAGGCACCGTTTAGGTTGTTTGCCAATTTCATTGATTGTGTTACTTTGCAGTCTACACTGCGTTCTGTAAAATGTCACTCAGAGATGCATTTACCAGGAATTGCAAGTTAAGAATGAATGACGAATTTTATCATTCTTCTATCTTTTCACATTGGAGCCAATTCTACCCTGATAATGATCTCTGCATTTGATCCCGTAATGCAAAGCAATTTGCAAAGTCTGTTTCAATATAAGATCTATACGTTAATCATTGTTCATTATTCTAATGTTTAACAATGATGAATGACATAAAAAGAGATAATGCTTTTACAGGCACATGAGCTATAAATAGCCACACCTGTGTGTAATGGTCGTGCACAATGACAGCTGTTCTGATGCTGTTAGAGAACCTCACCGATGGGACATAATCCATTAAATTGCACACTTTCTTCTTTTTTCTTCCTCTCATTGACAGGTTTAATAAAAAGTGAAGCGGACACAAGCACTGATAAGCGAACAGATGTCTAAAGGGGTTTTTTACATCCATTTATGGATACTAATGAAGCCCATGCATGTGCACCCATTTCAACAATGACTGAGATTTTATAAAACATACAAGGCATATATGTATGATATATAAAAAAAATAAAAATGACAATGTGTATGCATATTTCTGTCTTTGTGCGCAAACACAGTGTTAATTTTGAATTTACTCAGTTTCATGCATCTGGCCCCTGGTGTTGGGTTTTACCACTACTGCTCTGGATTTTCAAAGGCACTACTTAAAGCTTCACTATCAACAATTTTCATAGTAACAATGGCTCACAAGACTATGTGTAATGTAAAAAATGTGGCCCATGGTGACAACCCACAGAAAGTTATTATCCTACTCTGCTATTCTCTTGGCTCCAAGGAGCTTTTTTGCCATCAATTGTATTTTTTTAGCCCACAGTATTTATAGCATAAAAGCTCTGATGAACCCACTGTACACTACCTGCCCAGTATGAAGCAGACAAAGTTAGCAGCAAGTGAGCATAGCATTGAGCAGCCAAATAGTCAGGTGTTACTCTCATCAACTCTTACTCTTATCAAAACTGAGCTTAAATGAAAGTAAATAGTGGACCCTCATTCACCAAGAGGCAAGAAGCACAATGTTTTTCTGTCTATACTGATGTGTATAGGTAACTGTTTGCAAATATGTTTAATATATAATATTTAAAAGGTGCTAATATGCTTATAGCTTGTTTACAGCCTGTTCCACTGTGGTCATGTAGCTTTAAGCATTTTTTAGAAATTGACACACCCACTGTTTCTGAAGTCTTACATTTGGTTAGAAATATTTTTACTGACTGATTTTATAAAGACAGCTTGAGATACAATGGCTAAGAATCATATGAACATCTAAATGCTGGTAACATTGTACAAATTCTATTCTATTCTAACTACGTGGTGTGACGTAGACACAAATGGGCTTATGAGCAATAGAGTATGGTCTTTATCGCTATCGGGAACATTTTGACACTGATCATTACCTCTCATCCTGTTTTTATAAAGAGTGATGGATTGCTAAACAAAGACAACAGTTCATACTGTTTTTAGTGAAAATGTAATACAGCACACAGACGCAAAATAGTGTCATACAGTTTCATTGCTTAATTTGCTTATAAAAAGAGGATTTAAACATTCACTCTTGGACCACTTATCTAGATTAAAGCACACTCATGGTTTTTGATAGCATGGTTAAACTGGAAATGTGTTGTTTGTCTGACTACCTGTTAGGATTCCTTTTACCAATGTCCCTGTGTGGCCAGATCAAAGAAGTTGATGTTGATAAAAAAATGGTTGTAATGAAAGCCTGAATAATCTTCAGTGGTTCAATAGTGAACTGTCATAAAGTTATGACCTGCAAGACTGAATTTCAAGAACTCATGCAGCAGAAGCTGACACATCCTGGCTTTTATTTCCTAGTATGGGTCAAAATCCAAAAGCAGATCCTACATTCCCCATAATAAACCTTAAAAGCATCTTTGGTTCAACACTTCTTTCTTTGAAACTCCATGCCCCAAGTGCGGAAAATGCATTGTTTATAAAAATGACTCAAGCCCTGTCACTTGAATAATTATCTTAGACTTGATTAAGCTCCTCTTCAGTCACAAAAGATATTTTATAACTTTTTTCACAGGGGAAGTAGCTCTGTCTGAGGCTGGTAAATTGACTTTGACATGTAATGTAGGTGTCATGCCCCACTGAAAATTTGCCTTTGTTGAATGCCATCCATCTCTTATTTTCAGACCTTTTCTAAAATCATCTCCCATGCAATAAAGCTAAAAGGCCGCCATAATTATTTTATAATCATTTACATTAGTCTGTATTCAAGTAACAACATTTTTCTAATCACCAGTATAAACTTTGTCCAAATATTGAAGCCGTCCTCACTATTAAAGCCGACCCCATGTCTTTGTGCCCATTACAACCTTCTTGCTGTTGTCGCGACTCATAGAGTAATGTAGCACACAGACATGGATAATGTTGAAAGGAATAGAGTAGCCCAAATTAATGTAGCAATGAGTGAAATGGCAAAAACAAGCATTACACCCACCCACGTTCCTAACTAATTTAGTTTGTATTCATTTTCATAAAGTGAAAGATAAGTGTTGTGTGGGTTTGCTGAGTGTTGTATTTCGATAATTACATCTACAATTGTATGTTGTACTAAAAAAAAAAAAAAAAAAAAAAATCATTGTTAGCCAATTAATCTAGTACTGACAGTTAAAATATTCAGCAGATATTTCTACCAGTTGGGTAAGTTTTTGCTTGTTCCTAATGCAAATCAACTTCCTTTGTTTGAAGATAATGACACACACCCACTGGCAAATTATACAAGAGATAAATGAAATAGTCAAGAACAAATCGCCTACTTGAAAAGACATTTTAGCATGCTGTACACCTCTATGTGCAGCTTGAAGTCTCCTCAAGAAATCATAACGTGGAACATGGTACAGATCAGACCATTTTCCACAAAGCCAGTGGAGTAGAAAGATCTTCTGAGCCTGATACTGATACTGCAGGCTAATTGGTTGATCTCTGGTGTGTAACAAGATGATGAAATTCTCAAACCTTTAAGCATAAAAAGGAAAAGGTTGGATAAAGGCCACAGTTGGTGCAGCCAATCCAATGACAAGCAATGGGAGTGAAGAAATAAACCCAAACAGTAATTCAAATGGGAAGCTCGGACTTGCTTTATCCAAGCCTTTTTGGTCTTTCTGCCTTGTAAAGCAGTGGCCCATATTGTGTTTTTAGTTAACAGTATACACTCCAGAAGGATTCAACTTTAGGCTAATAGATATAATAGAATGGATGAGATCCTTTCACAGTGTTTTTATAGGACTAAACGTAGCAAAAAAATAGAAACCTCACGGTAGAACAATTGAAGCACACCAGGGAAGCATAAAAACTATGATGTGTCTGTCTGTTAACATTTACTGCCAACTCAATAATATCTTTACAGCTTTGAAAGCTTCTGGTGAATCTCAAAAGCATCTAGGGTTTAACGACTAGTGTAAAAAAAATTACAGCAGCAACAAAAAATTATACCAAAGAGGGGGGTTTGATAGAGAGAATTTGGGCAGTTGAAGGAACATGAGGCAGAAAATGTTGCTTTTGGTGAGACTGTTTTAATCACTGTCACCACAGTCTAAATTAAAGCTAGGTTTAGATAGATTGATTGAAGTAGACAAAAATAAAGGAAAATATCTGCAGGTTAAGTTCATGTCAACAACAACTACCATCTACTGTGCTGTAGAACATGCGGGCCTTGAATATTTTGAGCCTAGCCAGATTTACACTGATCGGCCACAACTTTTACACCGCCTGCCTAATATTGTGTAGGTCCCCCCTGTGCCCTCAAAACAGCTTTGACCCATCGAGGGATGAACACAGGACCTCTGGCTTTGTCCTGTGGTGTCAGGCACCAGTGCATTGGTGGCAGATCCTCTGATTCCTGTGGGTTTCAGGGGGGGCGCCTCCATGGATGGAACTTGTTTCAGCACATCCCATGGACGTCGATCAAATTGGATCTGGGAAACTTGGAGGCCCAGTCAACACCTTAAGCTCTTTGTAAGTTCCTAGGCCATTCCTAAGTAATTTTTGTGGCTTGGCAGGGCACATTTTCCTTCTGGGTGAGGCTGCTGCCAATGGGAATGTAGTTGTCCTAATGGTCTGCAAAGGTGTTTGGGTGGTATGTATCAAGTGGCATTCACACAAATGCCAGGACCTAAGGTTTCCTAGCAAAATATTGCATTATAATAAGAGGATCAATGTTATTCACTTCAGCTGTCAGTGGTTTTAAAGTTTTGGCTGATCAGTGTATATCTGGTCCTCAGAAAAACTGGGACCAGAAATATATAAGGCCAGGCTCAGATTTTAGGATTTTAATGTAATAGAGGAACTTGAAGTGTCTGTCTTATATAGTGTATTGTATAGTATAGTATGGTATAGTATAGTATATAGGAATATAGTGCTGCGCATAACAAGATGCACAGTATAGACCTTAGGTGTAGCTGTTAAATAACAGTAAGCAGGGTTGTCTCCAGTGCTTTGGTCTGACTTTCAACACAGAGAATGGTCCATAATGACAACTGCAGAGAGCACAAGGCTTCACTTTGCATGGCTTTAGTAAGCAGAGGTGTGCACAGAGCTCCAACATCACAAACCAGCTTTCATGTATTTTTCTTCTTTTACTTTTCTATATCATCACATCTATAAAATAATCTACCAGAAATGTTTGTCAAAATACAGCTAGTAATGTGACTCAAGCAGGTCAGAAACATATTAGATTAATGTATGAATTTGACAGTAATGTTCAGGTGTCACGTAGTGTATTTTGGACTTTGCAGAAACATCAGTACTGTGGTTCTATGTTCTTAGCTGGCTGTGTGGCAGATTTTTTCCTTTGAGTTGCACCTGCAGCATCACACAGCAGCTGAAACATTAGGTCCATCTTTAAATTGAGAGAGCGATATGCGCAGTTACTCACGTGGCACAGCAGTCGTAGCTTTGGTCAGGAGCTATTAGTGATTTATGTTCTGTGTTATGCTAAACATCTGTTACTCACAAATTCCATGTTTATACTTTGGCATTTTTTTATAGAAAAGCAGCACTTCTTGGTCTGCTCACACAGGTTCAGCTTTGCATGAGCCGATCTGTTTTCTTAGCATAAAATGGTTTACTTGTCCAACTCGCCCAAGTTATTTAAATTACAATGCGTCAGGTGCAGACGCACGTGACTTCTAAAGGGAATGGGAAATGACACTGTGATTGTTTAATTCATATTTCATCCAAAGCATGCATATGATTGATCAATAGACGAAATACAACACCTTTGCCCCTTACGCTTTACTTCCCAGCCAGATTATGTGCCATATCTATTATAGTTGAGTTGCACATACCCTAAATGCACTCATGCCATGCACTTTAAACCCTGTGCTATAGATTGATTAAATAGGGCCCCTGTTCTAAACCAAATTGCCTTGTCCTCAGAAACTGTGGTTTACCTGCAGCTGCAGTTTAGTCTTAACGCATATGCTGTATCCTGCAGATAACACGGATGCCAGAAGAGGCTATGGTTAAGGTCTGATTAAGATAAAATCTGAGATTAATGATTATTTTAGCCATTTGGGTGTCGCTGAATTAATTTCTGTACAGCAACAACATTTTCAAATCATGACCTCTTAAGATAATATGGAAAATTTGTTCAGAAACAGTTGCTTATTTACACGTCCAGCAGTTACAGAGTAACATGATCATTAATTTGGAGCT
>JAQQZW010000007.1:18951933-18962882 GCA_029814745.1 Zanclus cornutus | reverse complement strand
CCAACTTCCTTCCTCACTCTCTGACTGGTGTGACACTGAAAGTCAGCGACAGGCGACCAACTGAAACGCGCCGTTACCTTGACTAAAATTACAGATTTCTCTGGGTTTGAACATTGTTGGAAACATGTTTAATAATGTATGCACACAATTCAACAAAACACATGACAAAGATATCGTCACTGTTAGACATTTCAATATGAAAATGTTACATATTGTAAGTTTAAATGATGAATTTTCAAGTTTGACGTAAAATACTCTGGATATTATACATAAGAATACGGCCAAATAGTACCAAAAAATATGGCCTTACTAATAGTGATAACAAAGGTGGCAGCAGTTGTACAAATAGTTGTTTTTGTGGTAGAAATTTGTTGTTGTGGTGCCTTCAAAATTTTAGCCAGTTGAGTAAAGCTACAGTTGAACGAGCTCATACACTGTTAACCTACATAATCTATTACAATGCGTTAAAATTTAGAAACTGATAACATAGTTTTTTAACAAACTAACTGTCAAATAAATGTAGTGGAGTGAAAAGAATTAACTAGCAAACAATGTATAAATGTGTTTTGTTACTTTTCACCACTGTTATTGTTTTTTATACTTATCTGTGTGGTGCACATACAAAGTTCCTGCCCACGTGGGCTTAAAAGACACCAAAAATACCACTGCAGAGGTAAAACAACACTTGTTAGGCAAGAATACAACTTCTCACACATAATATCACAAACAAAGCAAACAAAGAACTCCGTCTACTCTCCCAGGCTGCAAATAAAATCTGCCACAAAAAAAGTCTCCCACACTTTATAATCATACAATAAGAAATCAACAGAGATGAGGGACACTTTTCAAAAAAGGAAAAGCCTTAAATCAGAGGAGAAAAACATGAAAGAAAACACGATTTTGTCTTCAAACGCACCTAAATCACTTAAGACAGGAATATGTCTGAACATAACTGCACAGAGAGATCTTTGCCTGTTAATTAAATCCTGCCTCACTACTCTATAGTTGTTCATATGTTATTATTATAGGACATTATTTACAGTTTAGATTTATACCACACCAACAGACAATCCCTGTTTTACATAAGTAACAATTTGTGGACTGACAGGAATATTACTCTTTAATTTTGTTTTCAAAAAATCAATACCAGTGACAGCAGTAGTAAAGGCAGCAAAATCACATAGAGCAGTAATAGAACAGTGGCAGTGCTTGTAGTGCAGTGTGTCTGTGTGGTACCTGTTGGGGGGCAGTGGTGTGACCTGTCCCAGGGGGGTGGTTGCAGGTGTGGGGGGTTTCAGATCCCCTGCTGTCTCCGCTGTGGAGCTGCTGCCAGAGGACTGGGGCGTCTGTGGGCCTTGGAGGGAGCCGCCTGAATTAGCTGGAGGACACAAGTATCCTTAGTATTCTTATTATGACCAGATGATTGAAGAAATTCACAGTAAGAAACTGTAACACATTCAAACTGCAGGGCTCCCCCCATGTCCTCAGATATGATCTTGGGGCTGGTTCGAGTTAGAATGGGCATAGTGGGCTTTCCGCCACAGCAAGGTGCTGTATTAGAGAGATAACTTTGGACTTAAGGCCAAAGCACTAACAGTGACGCCCTACATGAGAAGTGAGCTCGAGCGTACGACCTACACGAGGGCAGAGAAGGGGACTGTGGAGGGCCTGTTTAGTAGAAGAGGAAGAAGAGAAGGAGAAGGAGGCAGGAGGGGAGGACACAGCCGAGAGAAGGGAAGGATTTCTCAGAGGGAATTGCCCACTTGGGGGGGTGGTAGCTCAGCTCTTTATTCGGAAACTGTTTGAAGATGGTTTAACTGGCTTTTTTTAGGTGTGCCATGAACTTGATGAGGGGTTCACGTGGAGGGCTAAGCTGGGGGGCACAGATGTATTTGAAGAAAATATAGTGTATATATCTACCATTACTGGGTGAAATTAAATTATGTGCAAGCTAATTTTTCAGCAAACATCCCCTGAATATGAGTGAGGAGCTTGAGAAAGCATGTGCTTTCTAGAGAAACACATCCCCTCACACAGAGACTCAAACTGGGGTTAGAATTGGGTTAACGCGCTCTCCTGTTATGACACCATATTTCTGCGAATTTCTCAGTTCAGATGACTAGAAAATCATAAGAGTGCCGAGCCACAAGAGCCCACCACACAAAGAACCCCCAACCAGATAAAACCAAGGGATACAAATTCCCAGAAGCAGGTTTAATGGAAAATGTGGACCGCTCGGGCTGAAAGATGACAAAGACGGGGAAAGAGAGAATATGAAAGTATCCTAATAAGCATTTAGCGTAAGAAGACTTTTTCTGGAGCAGCCTCAGTGGCCTTTCCCTGCACCGCACGTTCCACGGGACAAAAAAAATAGAAGGACTTAAGCTTTAAAAATTCATGCTAATTCTGAATTATTCAATGATATGCCCTGCCTCTACATAACAGGAGAAGGAGAGAGAGAGCTAGAGAGAGAGCAGAGGTAGGAGAGAGGGCAACGAAGGGGCAGTGAGCATTAGAGATTCTTCACTTCCTGGGATATCCCCGCTTCAGATAAACATGAACGCGCACACACATGCACACGTGGACAAGTGCAAACAATGGTAGGGTTAGCCAAGGTTAAGATGTTTGCCATTCCTCAAGAGCAGGCGGGCAGACGGATACATAATACTGAGTGGTGGGGGTATGAAGATGGAGGAGAGCGTGAACTCAAGTGCCCTCTGCTCCACATTTGGAGGGAGACAACAATGACAGAGGAGGCGATGAGGGGAAAAAAGTGTGTGTGTGTGCGCAAGAGGCATGCAGCTGACGTTTGATTTGTGTGCATGTGAGAGCCTGTGTGTGTGTGTGTCAGCAGGTGACATAATCCAGAGGGGTGGCAGTGGGTAAGGAGGGGGGTGGTCAGTCAGCCGACCCAGTCTTGTGAATGAAAGGTGACGGTGAGGTCGAGTTTGTTTACGTTCTACATTCCAGTCCTCATTAATCACTCCCCACACCCCACCACCACCACTACACACACGCACACACACACACACACACACACACACACACACTCCACCAGCCCGCTGGACAAGCTCCCTCAGTGACATCATTGGGCTGTCAGTCTATATATAGGCTGGAGGGTGTCGGCAGGGCAGTTTGTGCTTTGGAGCAGAAAAGTGCAGATAGTGGATAATGACAGAGGTACAACAAGGAAATGAATGTTTTTTTTTCTGTCTAGCTTGTGAACCTGTTCAGCGCTTCTCATAACAGAATTTACCCTGAACGGCCCAAGTGTTACAACTGGGGTGTGTGCGTAATAACAGACAAATGTACCCACACCAAAACAACAAGAGTCAATCTTTCAAGTAATTTTGTATGTCGTCCTAAAATCCCATTTGTTTTAAATATTATTGACATATGTTTAATTTCAAATTAAATGTAATCTTTTAAGTCAGCAAGTGCACCTGCATAGGAAGCAAAAACACCTCACCTTTTTGCAGATTGTTTTTATTTGTTGGACATTTTATTGTAATTTAAATATAGTCTTCAAAGAAAAGCCCGATTTATTAGTACTTGGTTCCTATTTTCAGAGCTTTGGCCATCATTTCTGTTAGTTATGATAATAATGTAGTGGCAATTGTAAGTAATTGCTAATATATGGCAGCAAAGGGACATTGTTACACAGAGCATTGAGACAATCATACAGATTGAAAATCAGCCAACAGTAGCCAGGTTATCTTTACCACTTGATCTGGAGTTAGAACGGAAAGTGAGCGCACCTCAGATGTCGGTAATAATTTGGATTAAACGTTTTCCTGTGATTTATTTTATGACTTTGCAGGAATATACCCCCTTTCCCCTGGTCCACTGATGTATCTCACAATAAATGAAGTTTGGTTTTGAAAACAGCACAGCAGACTGTTTATCATAAAATGAAGTCTACTCTGATATTTTGATGTTATTCTTTGGTATTCATTAAATTACGTAGCGGAGTTACAATTCGCCTTAAATCTCCTGTATCTTTAAGGTGAAAAATCACAATGCCAACAACAAAGAATAATAATAACAGTAATAATGCCTAACTGCACAGGTCATTACTGATTCTTTCTTACCTACAGGAGCCATGTTATTTACAAGTTGAAGCAGGAAGTCCGTCTTTAAAGATTCACAGCAGACTGTTTGTGTGGTAATTTTTACACCTTCCCTTTATTTTTTTTTAAACCTGTCTGATCCTCAGACTGCTTGTTTTTTTTCTTTAAAGCACTGTCACTTTGCTCCCACATCGGAGAGAACAATATTAGAAATGATGTCCAAAACTCTGAAATTATACCCAGTGCTTGAAAATGAGAATCACTGGTGGTCTTGTCTGACATCAGTATTGCAGTACTCTCATGAGGACCACCCATTCTTACATGCAGGTGATACAAAGGTATGCAGGTGATATTATTTCAATCAAGTGTTGCAGCACAAGCACTCTATAGCTTAATGCTGCATATCCAAAACGCGGCCCAAACATCACAAGTACTGACCTGTTCATATTTCACAAGAGAAGCTATCTCTGATCGTGTGTACCACCAGATGATGTGGGCAAAATGAGTTTCTGTGAAATTGATGTGGTTAGATCCCCTTGAAGAGATGAGAGGGGGCTGCATTATGAATTATAAAGTGTCATGAGCAAGAGGGAACATGAATTCATTCATATGTGTTTATATATGTGTGCATGGCTCCTGTGTACTGTATGTATGTGTGCATGTATTCAAATGAAGGCAGGTGCTCTTTTCCACCCACCAGGAAAAGCAATCTGCAGTGTCTCAGGCAGGTGAAGTGCTCTGATGTTCTATTTAAAAGCCAGGGTCACTTTTCTCATCTCCGCTGCAAATTAGAGACGTGACCTTACCGCTCTATATCGCTCCAACTCTTTCTCTCTCCTCTTCTGATCCTCACGTCATGATTGTGCACAGAGACACGCAGTGTGAACGTGTAGTATACACAAACAACCCCCCCCCCCCGTGTGCTGTGGTGCTGCACCAAAACAATATGATTTAACCTCTAAAGCACTGTAATAAATAAAGGTGAGTCCCTGTTTTGAGGTTCGTGTAGTTACCGTAACGTAGCTCACCTTCATTAAACTAAGAATCACCTCATCAAAACAGTGCTAATGCTCACTCTTCTCTCATGTGTTTGAGGTTGTGCTCATGTATTCATGTTCTTGTGTGCTATTTTTAATAATAATGATGCATTTGCTGGCTGGCCAAGGTACGATAAGTTGATAAGGGGTCATTTCAGCCAAATCACAAAAGTGTCTCTCATAACATTTTAGCACCAATTACAATACGAGTCCTTGAAACTCTAATGATGGCATTGCAGTGTGGCTTAAAATACGGTCAAGTCTGCTTCAAATCATTTGACCCGATCTTAATTAATGAGTCACAATATAAAATAGTGTTCACAATGTACAGGCCCTGTATGAGCCAGATGTTAGGATTCTTGGTTTTAATCCAGGTGGCCCAGGTTCAACTCCTGGTATGGAAAGAGTTTCATGTCATTCAATCAACAGTCATTACACTGCCATACACTCTTGCACATCCATAGCAAGGTTTAAAATAGACATCAATCCTGTTCATATAGTACATAGTACTAATTTGACCTCTATATAGGAATTGTACTGTAATTGTGCTAAAATTCAACATATAGCGTCTTCAAGATTTGTCATTTTTTAAATTCTGTGAGCAGCACAAACATTAATGTCAGTTGTATCTGGGTGAAAATCTCACATCAGGTAAAACCAAAAATAGTCACATGGGTAAATACAACTATAGGTAAGGTGTAATTTGGGTAAACTCTTTAACTGTAAGTGCCAAACCTTAAGAGGTGTTAATGAACCTTTCACTCTTTGGAGTACAGTGTACTTTTTAAACTTGACGCCTCTTATTGTTAGACTGTCACTGTTGTTCTTTATACATTACCAAACCTAATATCAGTACAGTGTTTCAATTACATGTGAAAAAGAGTATAAGACATAAATAACCAACTAAACATGACATCAGGAAATTTCACTCCCATGACACCTTCCCCTCCCTTTTCATATTTCTGAAAGTATCTGGAATAAAATCTGGAAACAGCTGTCTGTTGTAGGTTTTTTAAAGCACTCTCAGGCAGCCATATTGGAGGTCCACGGCTCTATGAATTGTTTTCAGCATTAGTTAATTTATGATGCTTTTGGCTCGTAATGAATCAATTCACTTTTGGTAATCTTATAGATTTTGTGTTTAAATAGAAAATCCCTGTTGACTTCGGCAAGTTTGGCTTATTCATTTAATGTGCACAGCAGCTAATGTAACATTGCTCTGACTAATAACATTACATTTTGTTTCTATGCCAAATTAACCTCACGCTTTGTCTGTCAACCTACACTGGGGAACAAATTTACACATCCCGCTAATTAATCTATCCTATGAATCTGCACATGCCACTAATATTTCTGCCAGTCCTCCAAGACACCAGCGTGTCAGGTACCTCCACTATGAGGCTTCTGACTCAGCTGCAAAGCCCTTGTTGTGGTATGCTACATTGTCATGAATACAGAATACTGTTTCTCTGATGATTCCTGACACCTGTAGTTTGATCAGCAGCACCTGTTGTTTGGCTGCCGACAGATGGGAGAGTGGAGCTGTGGAAAAACCCGGCGAACTGTTCTGTTATCAGGCCTTACCAGGTGAGGGGGGCTGGATCTTGACCTGCTTCCTGCTGTCCCCTCCAGCTATGCTGCTGCTGCTGCTGCTGTCTGCAGGCGGCTCTTCTCCCCTCTCCATCTTACACTCATAGGCGAACAGATACTGGATGTACTGCTTCTTGAGCGAGCTGGCAGAGCTGCTGGATGTACCCACATTCAGGCTGGTGGACAGCTCGCGCCACTTCTTGTTCTTGTTTACCTGAGTGGTTGAGGGTTGGGGGGTTAAAAGACATTCATAGGTCACGTGAGGATCACCGATCACAATGAGAGTGGGTAAAGGGTAGAAACCCTTTGTTCTCATGTCCTCTCTCTATAATAGTGCATCCCAGTGGTATCAGCCACACACTTGTCATTTTGCCTGGAGTATGGTAGACCACAGCCTGCTGAATTTAATCAAAAGAACAGATCCCATGGCTGGGCACTTAATGTTTTTGTAATTACTATAACCACAGAGTTGTAGGTCACTCGTGAGTATTGCTTTTTCACATTGCTGTTTTTAATCTACCAGCACCACAGTAAGGTGCTGAAAGTCTGTAGATATGTCTGATCACACACTTATAATCTGTGAGTGTTTTTCAAGGTGTGGGCTACAGTCCTCAGTTTCATTTGTGGTGAAATCCTAATACACTATCACACACAGTAATACTTGAGACAATAGTGCATTTCCAATTTGCTGCAACAATTTGGGGGAAGTTGTTACTGGTTTCAACAAGACCTAAGCAAGGTCCTTAAAAAAATGTTTTTTTAGATTTTGGTCTGGATGAACTTGACTGGCCTGTGCAGAGCACTAACTTCAACCCCTCCATCTAACGGAACAGGAAGACCAACTGCAAGCCAGGCCCCAAACCCTGCCGGTTCTACAATCTTT
The DNA here is from genome assembly GCA_029814745.1 of Zanclus cornutus. Taxonomy (NCBI): domain Eukaryota; kingdom Metazoa; phylum Chordata; class Actinopteri; order Acanthuriformes; family Zanclidae; genus Zanclus; species Zanclus cornutus. Next base: position 18,955,302 of record JAQQZW010000007.1, on the reverse strand, counting down.
TGGAAAGCCTCCCTAGAACAGTGGACGCTGTTATAGCTGCATTAAGACATTTAACATGTCCACATACTTTTGACAATGTAATGCATGCCAATTCTTGTTTTTTTAGGTTTTCAATAAATCTTGCTAGCATTAGTACATAAAATTTTACGTTGAGATTTTTTATTTTTATTACATGCGGTTTGACAGAAATGGAAGTTTCTCAGAACTCAAGTACTGTGACATTTTAAGGAATGTCATATCTTTAAGATTGATTTCATGTATCACCTCTCAATAGTTACAAGCATGCAATATACAATGCTGCCACAGTGGCCTTTGCTGCAGAATATTAAATAGCTGAGTGTTGTGAATGGCTATGTTCTGGCTAGAATACTTTTTTGAACTGTATAATTTGTCGGACATCTCTAAAATTATCTCAACATTTCAACTTTTCCCTACACATTACAATGGCGAGGCCGCCTATCTCCCGGACAGCTATGTAGAGCTTCCAGAGGTCGAGCGGCTTCTTGCCCACCGCAGGAAGCTGGGCAACAGGCGTGCCCCTCTCCTCCATGAAGGTCAGGTACCGCTCCACCCAGCCCCGCCTCTCCGGCTCCACCCCCAGCTCAAACAGCCGAGTGATTCGCTCCCCGCTGAGGGAGGAGGAGTTCGGGTTGGCTTTCTGGTGATTGATGAGGAGGAAAAAGGGAAGAAAAGTTGGCTTACGGTAGGGTTGATTTTACTGGTGAAAACTGTGATTAAATATGTTTGTCAACAACCTTTTTTCCCAGACTAAGATGAGACAATGGCGACAAAGACAGTGACATCATTAAATATTGTGACTATATCAACAGGCAATATTAACTACCAAATTCTCTCTATTTTTCATGACAAATAATTGGAGAAAATAATATAGAATGATTTTTTTTCCTATACTGTAGCAGTTTGATGTCTAGGGCTATGTGCAGGACTATACCAGCAGCACACAATGAGCCCTGCTGCTAAATATGATAAAAACTAACAAGAACATCAGACACAGAAGAAAGGCTAAAACTAAATAATAAAAATTCCAAACAAAATTAACATTAGCTTATGAAAATACAACTTAAAAAGGTACTTTTTTTACACTACATTCAAATTAATACCCATTTATTATTACATAAATAAATGGTATACTATACATGATAGACTATATCTCTATAAGCACAATTTTCATTCATATCCTATACTTGACATGTATTTATAAATACTATTTTATGCACAGTATATACTGTATAGTCTATTATATAGCTTCTTCTGCAGTTTATTTTTTCTTTGCTGTATCCTATTTCTGCTTTCTGCCACAACAACCAACTCTCCCCATGTGGATCATTAAAGTTTCATCCCATATTTACACATTCTGAAGTAGGCCCTTGGTTGAATGACCAGGCAAAAGTAAACACTTTTGTAGAGCATTTTGTTCAGTGTGCAGCCTGTGTTTACTTCAAAGTTATTTCACAGAACATTTGTATTCTTTAAATTTGAATTAGTGTTTAATCCCAAACAGGCATGCCCAGCTCCAACCCAGGTTTTGAAAGACTTTGTTTTGAAGACAAATTCTGATTAAGTAATTACAGAGTAATCCTTCAGTCATACACAAATCAATCAAATAAACAGCTTGTACAGCCATTATTGTCCATTTGGTCTTTGTGTCTATACATTAACGTGACTTATTCAATAAATGCACATATTCAAATATCCAATAGTGTTTGAATTTGTAGTTCTTACAGGACTGGAGGGGGTCTTGAGGGGCCAGGGAGGGCTGCTGATGCTGTCGCTGTCATCTCCGTGGTAGGAGGACAAGCTGGCTGGGCTGGGTGAGAGGGGAGAGGGCACAGGTAGGGCCCCGCCTGGCGTGGCAGGCTGAGACACACACTGCTGGGAGCCACTGCTGCTGTTATTGTTGCTGTAGCCATCCTGTAGCTGCTGGGGAGAGAGAAAGAGAGGAGGACACGGGACTTGAATTATTTTGGATAAGAGCATCCATCACTGACAACCCATCTCCTCTGTATCAGTGTAACACAATGGTGGGTTAATACTGTCCACACCACAGGAGTGAGGCCAGAGGTGAAGTTTGCAGTCAACATGTATGTGTGTGTTTGTGATAATGCATGCATCGGGATACAGAGGTAGAAAGTCCATCATGTACTGTATTTAACTATAAGTAAGGGGTACTTCCACTCCACTTGACTATGACCATTAAAATATTATGTGTACATCACATCATTTTTTTAATTAGAAAAGTTTCACTTTTAACCTTATTACATTTATTTGACAGTTGGAGGAACAAGTGACATATACTCATAAATTACAGCTTTTGTTCAAAAAACTGTCAACCTGATGTTCTACTCTTCTCCACAATCCCTATTATTACTTTTAAAACTTTAGTTGACTTAACAGGTTTTATTTTGGTGGAGAACTTTTATACTGTGACTTTGTAACTTTTACTTCAGTAAAGGATATGATATAAAAAGTATGCATGCAGTAAAGCAAATACTTTTTACTGACCCGTGCTGATGTGTTGGCTATGTTGGTTATGGCTGGCCTTTGGGTGCATCGCCCCGTGTGGCTGAGCCGGGTGCTGCGGCGCTCCTGGTGGTGCCGAGTGTTGGACCTGAGGTTGTGGATGGGCAGCGCCCTGAGGGGGGATGACCCCCGTGGCCGTGAAGAACTGGTTAATAGAGGAGCACAGGTCGGCCATCTGGGCGGCGTCCAACGACCAGTTGTTGAGCTCAGCCTGCCGCATGCTCTCCTTTAGGCCTGGCGGTGAGACAGAGGAGGTGAAGATGGACTGTGACGGTCATTCAATTTTATCAAACTCTTTTTTTCAAATCTGTATATCTTCCTGTTATAAGAGTTCCCTGAAGCTACATCATACTCACAATACATGTGAAATTTTACAGTAAATTACTCGCTGCAACTTTTATATGGCTGTCATGATGAAGGCCATATATCTATACATATTAACATATACATACATAGCTATCAGTCATCTACTCACATGTAAAAGCATATATGTAGGTACTTAAAAGGAAAAGAAGGAGAGAGAAATGGTAGATAAATAAGTAATGTAGAAAAGGAAAGGTTTCGCTTTGATAACTCACTCAAGTCATAATTGCAGTAGGCTTACAGCTGCTGCTACAGTTTTCAATGACAGTGTCATATGTTTGACTTAAATCATCTTTTCGAAGCATGATCTGCCTAATTTTTCATTTATGTTTATCTGATGTACATTTACTCAGTTACTTTTTCTTAAATTTAAGTTTCATGTGAGTTTGATTCATGAATGAGACTCAATCTTGAATAATTTCTTGCATTCCTTCACATCAGACAAACAATGCTTCAGTCTCTTCC
>JAQQZW010000007.1:18002120-18015733 GCA_029814745.1 Zanclus cornutus | reverse complement strand
GAATGAAAGAACACAACTCAACACATAGAACAAAGATAAAGTCGTTTTTATACATTTTAACGTGGAAATGTTACATATTGTTAGTTTAATAGAAAGAGGAGCGTCTGTTTTGAAAATCAAACACCATCGTACATCGCCAAAGTCTAGTGGATGTCATAAACAGAAAACTGGCACATTTCTGCTTCTATATCACACAAAACACAACATGTTTCTTTACTGGGGCTGCAACCGGTCACGACACTAACGGTTAAGATGACATCACAGTTTTGATTCATGGATCAGATAATTTTTCAGATCAGTAACAAATGAGACGATTATGATGTTTTCATTAGGAACAAGTTTGGAAGAAAAGTTGGGGATTGAACTGCTTACAAGGTCCAAATCTTGCGATCTAAATTTTGTGTACATTAAGTTTTTATTGACTCTCTGTATTTAACCACAGACTCTAGAAATCCAGACACATTACGTGGCGGTTTATGGCGACCGTACTTGTCGAAAGCTGTACGTCACACAGACCTGACAGGTTTTTCAAAGGAGGGTTCGAACAGATCAAGGATCAACTATGATCCGTTCCACTGCTACGTTTCAGCTGGTGACAGACAGCGTTCCTGTCAGGTTGTGTCAGCTTTCTGAGGGAATGTCAGGGATCCAAACCGATCTGCAGCCCAGCTGACAGGTTCTACGCAGACAGATGGATAGATACTTTATTTATTCCCAGGGGGACGTTAACGTCACAGCTGCAGTACATGAATGAACCACATGGTACAAAGAATAGTGCAAAGACATGTCAAACACAAGTGCTAACAGAAACGCACTAAAATAGAGAAGTATGCCTTTTTCAGCATGTGCATGTATACAAGTGAGCAAACTGCAGAAAAATGTGTAAAGTGAGAGTAATCATCAGTTAAAAGTCAAAGAGACATAATGCACCATGCGAGAAGTTGCAGAAAACATAATTATAAATTCCATCAGCAGGTCCAGTAAGAACCTCAGCAGCCTCCCAGTCCATTAATGTCCACACTGAGACAAAGCAGGGCGAGTTAAACAGTTTGACGGCTTCATGGGCATCAGTCTTCAGCTGAAGACGCTCCTCTAAGAAAGGAAAGGTATCACCCGGTTCATCTAGCAGCAAGACGCCGCCCATCTCGCCTCCTGACCGCTGAACGGAGAAGAACCCAGTCCGGCCGTCCAATCACGAGGGTGCAGCTTCACTAGGAAAGCTTCATGTTCTCAGCCAAGTTATCACTGATGTGATCACATATTAACTTAGTCTGCTTACTGTCAGACAAACTAAACATGGAGAAGCAGCGTTCCTGTTCTGCGCTCCACAGATCCGGATCACATTTGCTCCGACTCTCAGTTCTTTTAAATCAGGGCTTCAATTTTTTTTTCTGTTTGCTGCATTTTTGTTAAATTAAAGTTTGTATTTTTCATATCTAACACTGCACTGTTATTTTAAGTCTTATTCTACTTCAGCTTATCTTTTATTTTCTTTCATTGTGTTAAATCTTATTTACGTCCTGAGGAACATCTGAAACGTCCTGTCTTTTAGATTACAGTGGAAACACAAGACAAAAGCCTGACAAGGTTCTTCAAAGGCAACATTAATAGAAGCTCCAGTTCATACCTGTGACACCTGTGTCTGCTGCTCTGAGGGGGACGGATCAATATATGAGACAATATGAGACCACAGTTATCATCAGAGCTCAGGTATCACACTTTCTTATATTTTTGGCTTTTCATGAGTGACCTGATGCACCCTGATGGTGTGTTTCTTTGGGTGGAGGTGTGGTCTGTAGTTCCCCTCATGGTCACTAGATGGCAGCGCCACAAAAAAACCTTTTAAATCATGGAGTTAACAGGAAGACCTCCAACTTTTCTCTACAAATCTCTTTTTTTTAGGGTTCACGTAGAAGCACGTTTGGGAGAGTTTTTCCTTTTGTACTCAGATCTCTGAACCAGCTTCGCCTCAACAAGGATATTTTGGCTTCAGTGACAAACAAAGACGGTGGTGACGTTAAACCCAGGCTTCAGATCCCCTCAGAAACCAGAGGGGGCGCTTCATTTTATGTACTTAATCATCATTAATGCCAGACACTCACTTCTCCTTCTTATTCAAAACAACCAGAACTGAATATCATCAAAGGTAAAACAAGACTTGATTGATTTCGCTGAAATTACCGAACTTCCCGTGTGAAAGAAAGAACCTCGAACAAAAGATCCTTAAAGTTCACCCTGGTTTACGTTTTACAAGAGGAACTATGAGGCAGGGAGGTTTCACTCTTCACGCCACACGACGGACAAATTAGGTAACCCACTTGTTAAAAATTCCCATCAGCCTTTTCTTCTTTTTTAGAACGAGTCGGTGCTCCACATCAGATCGCACAGGGAGCAGAACTTCAGATGGGCTGCACAGAGAAAAGGCCTTTAAACAAGAAAACTTCTGGTGGTTTTTGTTAGTGAAAGTGGAATAAATCCACATTGCGATGACATGATGGAACTCGTGGAGTTTGTTATTTCAGTGACCATGAAGACATGATGCTGTAGATTCACCACTGGAAACAAAGTCTGAACTAATATTTGAGTTCAACAACACAGAGTTCACCCAGAAATGAGAATAAGTAATTATCTCTTCACAAATCATTTCTGGAGCTTCACAGCAAAACAGCGTCAGCGCTCAGCCCGTCTGAACCGGCTGTGTCGAACACGCTTTAAAAACGGCCCATAATGCTTCAGCTGCTTAAGAAAATGTTAAAAGGCTGTTTTCTGCCGTTTACCTTCACGTTGGAAAACGTTCAGTGGATTTGATCTCAGTTTCGCTGAGGTCCATCGACAGAAAGTGAACATTTCATCCTGATCGTCATGTTTGCTCTCAGCTCGTCCTGCCTGATGTCCTACTGCAGAGTCTTACTTTGTCTTCTTTAACAGGGATTACAGGCCTCAGGAAGATTAAACTGTGTCAGCTTTCTGCTGCCCTCGATACAGGAAACACCACACAGGCAGAGACACCAGTCTGAAACTACAACTACATTAAGCTCTCATTGAACAATCGGCATCTCATCTCGCCTTTGAGAGCTCCAGCCTCCTAAAGTCTCTCATTAGCTTCAGATATGGATGAATAACTTGTTATCAGAGCGACCAGAACGTTGAACCAAAAGTGCTGTTCTCGAGTCAGATCTCGCTGACGTGGCACGTTTCTCACTGTCAGGATGTAACTTACTACATCCTTACAAAGTGCTCAGTGTGCTCAAGGGACGAATGGGCTAACACACATTTGTGGCAACTATTTGCTACATAACAAATCTATAACTCTTATGCTACTCACTTTCTACAAAAGACAGAACAAATCTGGAACTCTTTGGATGAAAATGTTTTAGATGTGAATCAAAATAGCAAACCTAAAGTATCACATGGTAACTTGGGGCTCTCAGGTCAACTGGAAAAGGAGTAGTTTCTTGTTTACTGTAAACTCTACAGGTCAGTATAGATTTAACAATGAAGGATGAACAAGGAGGAATCTTTGAGTTTGATTGGTAAAAGTTTCGAAAAACGTATCTTTTGAGAGGAGGCAGCTCTGGAGTCAGAAAAGAACCTAAAGAGCGTTTCATGGCACACGAGGTAACCAGGTTGGACATTTTAAAGGAAAGAAAGGATCATTGTTTAAAATACAAATACATGTAGCATTGATGTTTAGTTTCCAAATCCTGACATTGTAAGATTAGCTAGAGTTGTTTTGTTTAGAGTAGTTTCAGTTGTTTCAGTTAATAGGGAGAGCATTATTAAAATCTGAGCTACTTAATAGCTTACTCCTTAAAAACTCCAATCAGTCTAATCATACTTACACCCCCAGAAACAAACTGTGGTTCTTTGGCTTCATCTGTTGAGGTTTAATTCAATCAGTGACATTAGTTCTTCGGTGCAGCTCTGCCTCCAACACTTCAGTCTGCATTTTGTTATTTTCTCAAGAGAAAAACGCGAAGCCTCAGTCCTGACAACGCTTGAAGATAATGACATTATCAACCGACTACGTGTTCTTAGTCACCTGTGACCAACGCCTCCTCAGACAGGCTGATTCTGCAAACATGTCATCACTTTGCACCATCTTGCTGATGCTATCGCAGCTATCTGCATTCTCCCTGAGAACTTGATATGACCCATAGTGCTATGAAGTGAAGAAACAAGTGGTGGGAATGTCTGTAAGTTTGCTATGTTGCAGAGAATTGAGGGCACACTTTAAGGGGCTTTTGGGTTTCAATGCTGGTCCCTCCCTCACTGTGTAGAGCTGCCCAGTAAAAGTTATAGGCCACTGTGTTAAAAGGTGCCCCAATTCTGTAAAGTCAGCCCTATTCCATCATATATTTAATGTACAACAGAAATTTTCCCCTTTCAATCTGAAATACTCATGAACAAAATTGTAAAACAACATTTTCATGTAAAAACATTTTCTACAGAAATTCATGCTGTCATTGATCCTCAGTTTAGCTGGAAAGGTGACTCTTTTCCTGATGTGTATGCTGAGAAAACAATCAAAAGTTGCCTATCAAACCTGTCCTCCAGGACTTGCTTACACTTGTCTGGGCTCAAGTTCAGAAAAAGAGAAAGAGGGCAGAGAATGGCTCAGAATGAATCATCTGAAGACAAGGAGACAGTGACAAATCCATTTTTAGCTTTAACTCAAACATTTTAGCTCCAGAATGCTAATAACGTCTCGCTTGGTTTAGTCAAACGGTCTCTGAAGAGTGAGTATCACTTTCAGAGGGTTCCCTCATTGTTGACAGGCCCTGCTGAAGAAATACCACTGACACCGACTTAACTCCCCCAGCATTAACACTTCATACACTCGTGCATAGTTATGATACAGGAGCTGAAGGTGGATTATGTGTGCTTCAAAAATCAGAACCAGATGTTTCTAGCATCATTGAACATGAATCATATTTTCAGCCATGATGTGATACCTGGCAACAACTGTCAGTTTTGGTGTTTTTGTCAGTGTAAATGTGTGTTAAAGTCACTGTTGATTAAAATGTTTGCTTCTGGAAGGTTGAAAACCCCTTCTAGATAAAAAGGTTATTTAAAAGGATGATAAAGGAAAAAAAATGAAACATAGCAAATGCAGATGCTTCCGTATAAACAGGTCAGCAGATGATCTGGTGAGTATGGAAATAATATGAGTCATATGGCCTGCACATCTGGAAGATTTTGATCACAGCACTGTCCTCCACTATTATCCAAGCATCACATGAGGGAATAACTTTTCAAAGCATATTTCTTCATCCTTCCAGTTTCACACACTTGAAAGATCTATGCCAAGAATCTATGTTTAATTAGTCACTCATGCATGTAGACAAAACGTCTATTACTTCCTGGTATGACATGGGCCTCTAATATTTAGCCTGCTAGTTATGTGCTGATTCATTTGGAGTAACTGCCTACTTAAAAAAGGCAGGTCACATGGGACATCAACTGCATGAGTGGATTGTGAACTCATCTGTTCCCTTCTTGGTTCTTACTTTAAAGGACAAGTCTAGTGATGTTGTATATTTTTCTTATTATCAACAAAGTCCACGAAAGGCCGAAACTGACAGTAAATAGATATTATGTGTCTCCAAAGCTTGATATATGTGTAGCTTATTCCTCTGTACCATGGAGCTCCATTGTGTCCAAAAACAATTGAAAACATGTCAGTGAGTCACAGCATTACAATGGGTGATGTGTTTCTTTATTACCATGAATATCGCCTCTCTAGTTTGTTTTGAGTCAATCCCTCGAACACTGTCTCCCCACTGTAAGTACTCAGTAGAGAACCAAATATGCATCAGTCCATTGCTGAAAATACTCCCCTACAAAAGCCCTACTTACTTCTGTTTGAGTAGCGTTTGCTAAAAATTAAAATGCCACACTTTTGTTTTAGACAAGGTATATATCTGAGTCCTGTTTTTAAAGATTTACATCTTCAGTAAAAACCCATGAATGTAAAAGGATGGCCGACATGACAGGTCCTCAAAAGTGAAGCCAAAAAATCTCGATAGCACCCTGGTGCTATCGAGATTTTTTGGCTTCACTTTTTTGGCTGCACATTAGGTCATCAATTTCACGCCCTTCATGTTAGCAGATGAGACATGAGCCAAGCTAAAAAAATAAAAGTAAAAAAAAGAAGAAGAAAGAAAAGAAAAAAGCACAACTCAAATCAATTTTCCTGTTGTTTCTGTCATTTTAGATCATTCTTATCATGTTGATGTATGTTTTAGAGTTTTTTTTTCTAATAAGCTTTGTTTTAATTATTTATTTGATGATTACAAAAAAAACAGGGCTGTAACATCATGATTGACAGCTGCAATTCAGTCAGGCAGCCTTGGTCGACCTCGATACTGTGGCTCCATCTCTGCCCATCAATACTGCAGAGACTCTAGCTCCAAATGGCATCACCAGTGCAAGATGGCAGCCTGTATAAGGAATACTTTGGCTTAATTTTTGCACAGTGGGAGGAAGTGAAGTCCACCTTTTTTACAGTCATTGGTAGGAACCAGTGAACTTGGGTTAGAGAGCTACTGGCTTACCCTTTAGTCAGTGCCAGGAGAATAAGTAAACTTATCTCTTTTAGTTTTCTGCTGATTGATTACTTTTACACAGATTCTTAAGTCACTGCCAATTATTTCCTAATCAAATTAATGTGTTAACCCATATTTCCATCAGAAATGCAAAGATTTAGTGAAGACATGATGTCACTAATCTGGCAAGCTCAACAAAAAAATACGTACACTCTGCTGATATGTTTAATATCCATATACCATGGAAGACAGAATGCATGTATTATTATCATTATAGCAGTCATTACCATTACAATGACAAAGAACAGGAATGCTTAGCTTTTCGGTCCACAACTTGCTTCATCCTCCTATCCTTGGGTAAGTTGTCTGTGCACGATGTCATGGGGAAATCCTTGCTATATCTATGAAGGAGGCCAGCCAGTATTGCTGCTCACTGCCAAGGAAAGACTCAACCCTCTGATCCTGGGAAGAGTGCCGCACTTTTTGATGTTGCAATTGCATCTCCGTCTTGGACAGCAGGTCTGGGACATGTTTTTCTGCAGGACGAAACACTTGAGAGCGGAGTTCCATCTCTGTAGATGTTTTGGAGATGTGGCAACAGGTTGTGGTCTACAGCATATGGGCTCATTTTAAAACCTTCACAAAAGCTTCTCCTTTAAGATAATTGTAGCATGAATTAGACCAGGGAGGCTTTGACTTATCAACACAGTTGTTGACAACAAGTTTCCACCCCTTCAGACTTTCCATTTACAAATCTGCTGTGATAACCCAAACCTGTTATCATAACACTTAACAGCATAAAATGACACTCAATTCATCATCTTGGACAAACTGCCTTTAACGTAATGAGTTAATTAAAGGACAGTCATAGCAAGTGGTAGCAGAATAATTTCCTCGTGTTGCAAATTTCATCTGAGGCTCTGAACGTCCTTTAATTACACCGGATGAAGGTAGGCTCTCCTTGACTTCCCTCTAGGAAGCTCACTGAGCCCTTTGACCAAAACCATAATTAGCTGTAATATGGGTGTACACAATTCAAATATTACGAATGTCAACACTGACATTGAGCAATCGTGGTTTGTCATTTAACATTTGACAAAATCTGTTCCAACAAATAACATAATCACATGCGGGCTTCACCACGTGCTCCATCATTATTACAACTGCTGTCAACAGTATCTGACATGAATCATGATCTCATTGTAACTTTAACTGCAAATAATTAGCAGAGCAGCCACAAACCGTTTATACTTTCAGTTGTCTCGCTGGCCGCAGTACTCTTGGTTGATATTATTTGATATGAAATGTTGATCTTATTCGATAGACATGTTGTAAAATAACCACAGCAAATAAATGAATAAATGATACATTTTACGTAGTCAATATCCAAATATCAACTCCAAAAACAACTAAGGCAGGTGTCTATAGAATATATCCAAACTGACTGTGTGTCATTCAGCTTTCATTTAGTTGGAATGCTAAAGCGATTTGTTGATTAAATTACAGTCATCGAACAGAAAACATCTGTTTAGATAATCGATCAATTAGTGGAATGAAAAGAGCTTTTGCTTTTTTTTTTTAGCTTCTTGTTTTAAAGAGATTTTGCTGTTTTTCTCTATTTTATGTCGCAGAATAAACTGAATATCTTTGTGTTTTGGACAGTCAGTCAGACAGACCCTAACTATATGAGGATGTAACGTTGGCTTCTGGGAAATTTGATGGATATGGTCTGTTAGTTTTCAACTAACATTTCATTGTGTGCATGATTGATGGATTAATTGAAACGATAATCATCAGATTAACTGATAATGAATATAATTGTTTCTTGCAATATTTCATGAAACAAACAAACAAAACAAAAAAATGAATACGAGTAGTGCGTCAGAACTATAAATCCTCTCACACCCCCGCAGATTTATCCTCTGATCCTGTGGAGGTGGCCCAACCCCGATGTTAGGAACCACTGGACTAAACTAGCAAAGTGTATAAAAAAGTTGTTAAGCTCCACAACAACACAACAGTAACTATGCTACTCACACAATACTTAACGATCCAATAATGTCATATATAATAAAATAGCAATCACAGGGATACTTTTGCTAAAGTAGGATTTTTCATGCAGGACTTTACTTATAATAGTATAAGTATTTATGCAATGCTGCAGGCCTACTGGTACTTTTAGTCAAATGATCTGAATACTTCCTTTATTGTTGAAAACCGGATAAACAACAAAACAGAGAAAAAAGGGAAAAAAACGTTGTACGTATATTGAAATAATTCATACTGCTTTAAGTTCATGACAAGTCCAGTTTCTCAGTGTTATAAAAAGGTACTGTATTGTCATGTGCTTCTGGTTTAATCCCAGTTTACCTTCCTTGTTCTTTACCTTCCGCTGCTTTCATCTCTCAGTTGTACACACAATGCATTTTTTGCCAGCTGGCTTCTATTCTGTTCACACATACCAGCTTACCTCTAGATTTACAGTCGTTACACTAAAGGCAGAAACGTTAACAATACAAATAATAGAGAGTAAAAGTCGATTTATATACAGTGGTGACATATTTTCACACATTTGCTCATTATCGTAAACCCAGCAACTGCGTACACAAGCTCAGGCAGTGTATCCATTCAGGAAGGGGCATGCTAAGAAAAAAGGGGAAAGCTATGAGGGGCTTTTTTCGTGGCCAGCAAGTCCAGGCTTGGTTGCAGGCCTGTCTGTCCCTACTCAGCGCAAACATGTCAGACATTTCAGCACCAGTATGAGTTCGCTAAGGTCCCCCATTCCTTTGCTGTAGGTTAAAGTTATTCTCCACCTCACACTGTAAGCCTGGCTTGTACTCAAAACGGTTAATTTGTTAATGCTACATAATTAGCTCTTATAAGGCATATGCTTATTCCTTCTAAATATGGAAAGCTTATGAGAGACATGAAGGATTCCTGTAATGTCTGTAAACTGTAAAACACAGATGTATATATTTAAAGCTGAATGGCAATGTGTCCAGATGTGACCGAAAAATAATCATGTGGGTTGAGTTTCTGACACTGGTCGACGCAGGTTTAACTGCTAACTTAACAAGAGTCTGGAGTCAGTTTTCACGTTTACGCTCTTGAATCCGGACTTGTACAGTACGGCACTACAATTCAAGGAGGAGAGACGTCCAGTTGATTAATCCGTTGGTGTCGGGACAAACAAGTCTCCATTATGCAGACACTGGACTTGAGTCGTGCAGCTTTCAACAGATCACCACCATGAGAGACGACCACAAGCAGGAATACATATGCATTTCAGGAATTCAGCACTGCTCTCTTATGAGCAACGGCTCTGGCTGGAATATACTGAGAACACCCAAAACAAGCCCACTTCCCGGCCCAACTGGCATCCACACAAGGGTAGAAATAAAGGAATGTATTTATGAGCATCTGGCTGTGGTTCAGTTAGGTCAATTCACTGATAGCAAGGAGAGATCCCAGCACCTCTATATATTCCAGAAAAAGAGCATACATGCATTGTTGATCATGTGGTTTTCTGCCTTGTTAGTAAACTCATGGACATAGATTTGAGCTTTTTTAAAAACAATATAATTTGCAGCATTGAAAATATTAAAGTCTTTGTGTAAAAGCAGCTTCACATTAGTTTGTTGGCATATGTTTTGCGGCAGAAGTAAAAAATCAAATCCAGTATTGCTACCAGCCATACTGGACGTGCATACAGGCATACGCACACACACAAACACACACAAAAAGACAGTGATTCTGATTCTCCTGTGTTATGACATCAATATTCAATCTGTCTTTGGGATTTCTTTGTCAGGACAGCACGATTATGCTGGTAACATTGACTGACATTGAGCTTGGCTTTTGGAAGAAGACACACGGTTTCCATAAGCCCATTAATCTTAAAAGGAGCAACTGTCACAAAACATACAGTACCCCTATCCCTGACATAAAAAAGGCCCATCCAAGGCCTTGATATCTGGTTCTGCGGAAAACGATATCACACTGCCTCCAATAGAAGGCCTTGAATGTCCATTTGCAGGCTTTTCCATTATGGATCTGGCATTCTTAAGCTTAGAAGCAGAATTATACCTCAACTGTGATTCATGACACATGACTGGATTTACTGCTCAAAGAAGGTCATTTGAGGCTTATCATTGTTATTACAGGTGTCTTAGTAAATAGACTAATTTAAGGCTAAGTAAGGTATCCTCTGAGAAACAACAAGTTTATCATAAACATCACAGCAGAATTATGAATTAAAAAATACAAGCTTACTGTCAATTTCCACATGTGACCCAGTGTTTTTAGCTCCCTGGGCTGATTTCCAAGTAGGGCAGGCATGAATCAGCAGCAGCCATGGATGGAGTCTTAAGTGCTCCAAAAGTAATTAAGGTTCCTCCTCTTAATTGACAACAGACCCAGCCCAGTGAAGTTTTACCGCTAAACAACAACCAAGCACGGGAGCATAAAAAGGTTCATGTAATAATGCCCAGAAAGACTTTCTGACTGAACAGTCTGGATAGACTGTGAGTGTAAGCGTTAATGATGTGGTAACAACACATATGAGTAGTTATGCAACCTTTTTTTTAATATTTCATGAAGTTTATATAATTCAATGTGTATTGTAGGTGTTGCTTCCTATTTTCAGCCCTCTAAAATTTTTTTAACCAGCCCTAATATTAAAATGATTATATCAAACCGCAACAGTTCATTCATCCTTACCCAAAGACGAATATCTCATGAGTTTACTTACTGCGTGCACATAAAAAATGTACTTGTTGTTCACATGCTTTCGAGGTCCAGGTAAGAGTTTATCTGTCACTTCTTCAACATGCAGGGTTATTCTGCTTATGGCCATAGAGGGAGCTTTTCATCTTCATTTTAGCACTGGGGTAGACTGGTCTTTGTCCTGCCTCTAAGTCTCAGTGCAAAGGCCTAAAATATTGCAAAAAAATTCTGCATATTCCAGAGGCACAGCTATTTGAGCAGAGCTGATGTAAGGAAAAACTTAACACAAAATATTTCTGGCGAGTCAAAACTGTTAATGACTACAGAGGATGGAAATGTAAACTACAATTAGTATGAGACAAGGGAAGGTTATTCTGTAGGAAAGAAACTGATGAAAAATAATCTATAGCTACATTTCAGGATAATGATTCAATTTAGCTAGCAGAGGGAAAGACATGCCTAAATAAGATTAGAAATATTTTCTAGCAATCAATAAAAAGTGACTGAACCATGGCTGACTTATTTCAACATTTTTTAATACAAAAGTATGATTTAAAAGTACATATAACATTGTGCTGTAATTTGGTCTGAAAAGTGTGAGACAGTGAAAGGACGTTATTCTCTCTGAGCAAAAGTGAATAATACAGCCTGGAATCTATAAATCTGACAGAACAAACAGCCACAGTTTGTGTTACATTTTTCCTTTGGCGATTTATCTGTAGGAAGTAAAAAAACGATCATTTTTCAATTCAATGTGCATCACATTTTTATCATTTGATCTAAATCAAGATTGTGATTGTGAATTAAGGCCTTGTCTGATAAAGAGGTCACACCTTGAATCTTTATTATGCTGACTCCTGTCTGATAGCAGATGCTTAACATATGCATGTACTTATCGCTAATACTTATGAGTTGGTTATCTTTTCCATCTCCATTTCCAGAACAGATCATCATCTTCCTGAATTTACGGTCACTGCCGCCTTTTAGAAGTCATACTTTTATCTTAATTAAGCGCATCGTGATAAGCGCAGCCTCTTTTTGCAGTCATAGAGATTACTGCTGAGCATCACACTACAATGTTCCAGAGGAAACAGCTACTGTAATGCAGGTCTGGAAATCTTACAGCATAACCCTACTTAACACTTTCTTACACTAACTTTGATATACACTCTGCACTTGGTATCAATGCTAAACTCAATCTGGCACACAATAAACTAATATGAACAAAAATTCTTGTCTCAAATGTTACCTTCTTTATAGAGTTTATTGTCAACCTCACTTGGCTCTGCATCTGAAATCATATGGCATTACTGCATAATGAGCAGGAGTATTTTTTATTGTCATGAACAGTTGGTTACCTAATGTAATAACGTGATGTTTATTCTGTTTTTGTAGGACGAGTTTTTTTGTCTACACGGTTTTTGTTTTTTTGGTTTTTGTTTTAGAAAAAAAGAGAAGCCTGAATGACAGTGCTGACTGACACTTGAATATTTGACAGCTACTGGTACTCTGTGGAAATTTCCACTCAAAAGAAATGAAATTTTGTGTGTGTTTTCAAAACAAAACAGCAAACAAAAACAAAGAAGGCAGATGTATGTTGAATATGACCTCAATTCGTTACTCCAGATCACAGGTCACTCTACAAACACTCAAATCTGTTCACATTTTGCAATGGCAGTTTTTTGAATCACAGCAACAGAAAGAGAATAGTCCGTTTTATTTTTTAAATATGTTTCCACTTCAAATGAAAACCAGATTTGTCCCCAACACAAAACCAAGTTGTCGTGCAATCCCAAGGACAGACAAACTGGAACCACCCATTTCTAATGGAGCAGTTTTTGTTACGTGTTCTATATACTATGAGTACAATAAATTACAGCAAAAAAGGCAGGTTAAGTCTTACTAATACCAACTAAAGGTGTTTGCAACAAGCAGACACACTGAGAAATACCCCTCGCCTTGGTACAGATTTGGATATTTGTCTGCTTCTCTCCAAAAACAGTTAAAGCGCATGAATAATCCGCAGGCATCTTCCTTAACGGAACAATTAGAAGTACGCTCGGAACATGAAGACACATGAGACGCGTTTAGTGAAGGTCACAAGCAATTACCCAGCCTGGTAAAAGCTGGCATGTCTCACATGGCACCACTGCACGCCCTCATTAGGCGTGTTCTGCAGCTCAGAGTGGGTCTTGTAGCTATAAAAGAACTGAACTCACTGCCTTCCAAGGCTCCTTTATGCAGAACCTAACCAGCAGGAGCACAAAGAAACTACACATCATCACCTCTGGATCAGATAGGAGTGGACAAACCTTTTTTTTTTTTTTTTTTTTTTTTTTT
>JAQQZW010000007.1:17795357-17806998 GCA_029814745.1 Zanclus cornutus | reverse complement strand
TACAGTAGAGATGTGAGGTTGAAACTCAACTCTGCACATCAGATGCGTGTCAACTGCAGTGAAGATTTTACATAGAGAATATAGATGCTTAATGTCATGTACAAGTACAAGTACATTTTTTTTTATTTTGAAAATCTTTGTCTCAACATATTTGGCCTTATGTAAGAGTATGTGATGTGTATTTTCTTCACAGATAGGTTCACAAGAGACTTTAAGACTCTGTAGCTTTATCTTCCCTTCAAGTCCAAAATCCCTAGCAACAAGATCAGCACACAAGAGCTCCTGTGTTTTTTACTACACTGCTCCCTTTATATAAACTCAAACCACTCCTTTACACTGTGAAAAGACATGTTAGCGTCAATACTAATGTCCAGGATCTGAGAGAAGGAAAAAGAGCAGTGCAGAATTAAAGTAAAATAATTACTGTGATGAGTTAAAGGTACTATATGTAACATTTTAGCACCAATTACAATGAAAATTCTCATAATTAAACATAAAATACAGTGTTTATTATGTACAGGTCTGGTGGTTATGATACCTGGTTTTCACCAAGGTGGCCCAAACTTCTGTAAAGAAATTCTATTGTATTTGGTGCTAAAATGTTACATATAGCACTCTTAAAATGCTATTATACCCCTTCTTTTACGCTTACTTGGAAATATTGAGGCTGAAGTTGGTTATTATTTCATTATGAATTGCTTTGGGTACAGCTATAGCCTAAATAGCCCTTGTTTATAGTTATGTAATAACATCCAAATAAATATATACAATATGGCCACGCACATTATTCTACCAAAACATAAGGGGAAAAGAATATAGCAACCCATGTCACACAGTGTTATACTACGTGTTACAGTTTCAGGGTATGTGACATTTCCTCTCCTGCAGTAAATCTGTTCAGTGTTTATAGAGCAAACCTGTCAGCGGCAGGAAGTGGGTTTATGTGTGTTACAACAACAACTTTAGCCCTTCATATCCTGTCATCTTAGATAGCGAAGTGGATAACTTCCTGTGCTGATGTTTAATATGCCTGCCTTTGTTTATATGATATTATTAGCCCGATTTTAATGTAGATCCCAGAATAATATACAGTGCCAAAATGGGACTTCCTGTGTTCTGAGGCTGAAATAAATGTTGATTCAGAACACAAGTGGAGATCATGCAGAGTTTGCTTATCTTTACAAGTCTTTGTTTGTCTGTGGATATAGAAGTTGGAGTTGCTCTGAAGCTCAGTCATTTTGATAATCTAAGGTGGCCTTTTGTACAACAAAAATATGTAATTTTTTTCTGTAATTCTCAGCTAAGAAAGCATGAATGACCAATAGTTGTCCTCCAGTTTTTTGTCTGTCGCTTGGGTTTAGTTCTCCTTCTTTTAGTCTTAAAGCCTGGGGCCTCTCCTCCTCAGCAGAACAAGCCACCCATCCATCCCTCCGCTTACCTCAACACAATCCCATGATTGACTTAATCCTATCAGGGAGGACCTCCCCTGAATTCCACAACACCCAAATCCTCTTCAATCCAGCCCAGTCCCATGAGAAGTCAGAAATGTCTGTGAGGCCTGGCAACAATGTACACCCACATAATGTATATCTTGTATTGCGCGAGATTAAAAGTGCTTCAAGTGCCATTAGTCACCTTACATTGTAATGTGCTTCAGTTTCCTCCCAAACTTCAAAAATTTAGAAATATGTTTTAATGCTTTCTCTGACGTGTGAACAGTAGTAAAAACTGTGAAGTAAAACCAGTGATTTGCATTGTTGTAGACAAACCTTTTTTTTCTCTTACTATGCTAATCACGCTCATCCTCATTTCTTTCATTCTTGTTTCCGTCAGCCTGTTGTTAGCTTTTCTTTATAAGCTTATCTCAGGCATTCTACTCATAACAAAAATGACTCAATAAGATGTAGAGGAGAAAATATGTTTAATTAACTTAAATCTAAAGAAAATACTCTTATTTGAAATAGGCCTTGATTCAATTCCACTAGCAAGGAAACCAACATGTTGGAACAAGGAACAAGGAAAAGAGAATAAGCAGAACAAATTATTGTATAGCACTCTATTGTGGCCGCCAGTAATTTTTTGCCTGACAGCAAATTGATGTGTTCTCAGGTTTAATAACAGTTGAGCTTTAATCTGCAGCTGATTACAGTGCAGAGTGAACAACAGCTTCTAGCTGTACTGTAATGGAGTGATGGGAAGGGCCTGGACTCTCCCATGCCAGGTGTGCGTTAGATTGTTAGAAAACAATAAGCCTGGAAAGGTCACTTAATATCAGAAACCATAGAAGTGAAACCATTTGAAAACTTTACAAAGCCTTCTGTGAAAGTATAGGCAATATATGGTTGAGTTGCAACACTTTTAATGTGTGAAATATG
Organism: Zanclus cornutus; assembly: GCA_029814745.1. Taxonomy (NCBI): domain Eukaryota; kingdom Metazoa; phylum Chordata; class Actinopteri; order Acanthuriformes; family Zanclidae; genus Zanclus; species Zanclus cornutus. The sequence goes on along the minus strand of JAQQZW010000007.1, from coordinate 17,804,623 downwards.
ATGTCATTAAGAGAAATCTTAACTTTTTCAACATGAGAAGATCCTTTTGTGTTTTTCTATTCTCCAATACTTAAGCCTACTCTGTCTATTTCTGCTTTCTAATCTTTTGTGTGGTAGTAAGCTGTTGTCACACAGTTAACCAGTGCCGGTCTACATCATGTCACATCATCACGTTTGTATCACAATATCAGCTAGGAGCAAGGAAACAAGAAAATATGTGTTCAGATGTACGAATTCATCACGGTAATAACTAACATATTGTCACCGGAGAAAATCATAATCCAAAAATTTTTTAAGGATTTCTTTGAAGTTAAAACACACAGAATACTTTTTTTAAACATTACAATAGTGTCATCTCATTGTTCACAATTTTCAATTATAAAAAAATGAAGACAATATTATCTATATCCTTGGGATTCTCAGGAATTGATTTCCTCTGTAGCTTCACAGCCCTCTGACTTCTTTATAGTCTACAGTCCAATGCCATTATTGGACTGGGGTGAGATAGTATACAATGTAAAGAATTATTGTAAGTGACTGTGTACCTTCGTGGGGTGGGTGGGAGGAAGGGATGTATGACAGCCTGTTACCTCATGACTTGCAAAGAAACAAGTGACCACCAGAGAGCAGCAGTGAGTCATATTCAGATTATTGGATTCAAGTCCTTGCTGCTTCAAATGAATTTCTCACATAATATCATGGTGACTGCCGATATTCAACAAATTCAGCTAATATCACACCAATGTCTTAATGTCATGTTAGTGATAAGGCATTATGACCTTGTTATGACCAATGCATGTGAAATAATAAGATGTTTGTAAGACATTGTACAAAACTATGCACTGATATTTAACTGTAACCTGCCATTTAAATAATGCTGACAGACTCACGGTATTGTCTGTGTTCTTGCATCGCTTTTTCTTTTCAGGAGCAACAAAATATAATATTGGTAGCACACTGTTTGACACTATATGAACACGCCTCCTGCCTCAAATGAGGGCGGTGAATCTTCAGAAATGTCCAAAATCATACGCTGCATTTGTGTGCTCTCCGTAAACTCCTATGATCATGGCTGCCATGTACGTCAAGTGGTAAATATTCCTTACTACCGTCGTACTGACGAACTGTTTGGTGCACAAGCGATTTTGGTAAGAAACAATTGTAAAATTTGTTGTTACAAAACCAACCAAAAAAACTGTCTTTAAGGGCAAGGGAAAGGTTGAAATGCATCATGATAAATTAGTTTTTCAAAGGAATCCACAATTATGAAAACATCAGGACAAAACTATTTGTGTAAAATATGAATAAAATAAACCACACAAGCTATGATATTCTCATGTTTCTTTATGTTTGAGAAAAGCAAGTTATCTTAGTGCTTGAGTGGTAGTTTTTTTTTTTACGACGAAGTAGTGATGTTTCCCAGTATTTCCAGTAGCTTGAATGCAGCATTGATCCAAGACCGGGCTGCGTGTAATTGTTGGGGGATTTTAGTCCAGCCTCCACTCCCGCGTGCCCAGAGTTGTTTAGTGTGTGAACACAAACAGACGAACGACACCGACCTGTTGCGAAGAATGTGACTGTAAAACATTTTTTTAAGCTAAAGTTTACAACCACGTCGCCAAACTTTGGCACATTTTGTCTCTGGTATTTGTCATGGAGCCGATAACGAAGTGGACGCCAAAGCAAGTTGTAGACTGGATGAGAGGTAAGTAAAGTCTTGACCACTTTGTGTGTAACGTTAATTTGTTTTGTTATTTTTGACAGAAACAGGGGCTCTTTAACGCCATTGCTGCTCCTCAAAAGCTTTTCTGTCTCAACTCAGACTCACTTCTCAGTTATCTCGAGCTAGTTTCGTAGAAACTGCTCCTGTGTGTCAGCAACATACCTCCACTGAGGCGTGTAACAATGGGACTGCTTTTTCTTTTACTCTCACTTACAGATGTTAACAAGCTGAGCGATTTCACTTGCAGTCCGCTGTATAATCCGTCCTGTGATACGGCTGCCAAAAATTGATGCTCATCATAACTTCCAAATTGCATTTGTGTGTTAACGTTGCTTTTAATGACAAGCATTGGTTGACTTTAACAGTATAATCCTGGCAAAGAAATGTTATATTAAGTCACAGATACACTGTTTTTCAACGATTCTACGTCAGAAATCCTGACGACAGAAACACAGACCACGCACTCCTATCTGGTAGCGTTTTGCCTCAGGGTCTCCAAAACCAGTTTTGTTGACTAACTTAACCAGTGAGCAATGACAGTCATTGAACACTCACTCAGTGTAATGATTGTTAATTGTGTAATACTGATGGGTAACCAGTAGTAATTTCAATGGCGACCTCAGTTTTGAAATCATTACCCTGGTCTGAGAAACTTACTCCTTCTCAGGAAATCAAAAATGATTGGGTGTCTGTCAGTCATTTTGCAATCAGACATCTGTTTTAGTGCTTTTTAGGATTTGACACTATGAAAACCATACCTGTTTCAGGCGCTGAGAGGAATGCTTGCTATGGTAATTACACCAGTAGGCTTTGAACTTGAGTTAAGTCACAGCATAGGTATGTCTGGTGAGAGACACCAAATGGTATGTGAAGAACGGATGGAAATAGTCAAGAGTGTAATCATTCCAAACGCATTAAAAAGTGAAGTGTGTATATTACACTATTACACAGCCAAAGGAGTACTGGATTGTTTACATGGCCACCAGTGGGACGAAGCTGTTTGGCTTTGCTTCGCTGTCAAGGGCACTAGAAAAGCTACCAAAACAAATCATAGTTGACTTCCTATTTAATCTCATAATTTGTATCACAGAGCAAACTCTTTTGTCATTAATTGGAACTATAACAGTGTTGTAGGGCTGTAACTGCTGATTGAGGCATGCCTGCCAGTGCTCATCCATAGTTAGGAGCTAAAGGGGATTGTGGAGGGGTTAGTTTCAGTGTGTCCAGTGAAAAGAGCCCAGCCAGAGCACGCATGGATGGAGGATTAGTTGTCTACACCCAGGCCCCATTGCTGTCAGTCTCCTGCCAGTCTGACTCAGCGGTTGTCTCTGTAGGTCTTAACCAGTGGATTTGCAGACCACTACACACATGGTAGGAGTGAACTAACTGAAGTGAAAGCAGACCACTCATGGGTATATTTCATCCATCCCTTTCACATACAGGCCCAGTGCATCAACATGAGCATTGATTTACCTTTGACTATTCATACCAAGTGATGGGTAAATATTAGGTCTCTCTGTCATTGTTTAACAGGGATGTAATGAATTTAACTTAATCAATAGTAGTCATTACAGTGTTGACTTGATACTAGGGATTCAACAAAGCATCCCCTAAACTGTAACTTTCCTCATTGTGGTGTAGCAAATAGTCCTTTGATTTGAGAAGAGGCATTGTCATAGGGGCATTAGTATAGATCCCACTGCTTTTCTTGAAAAGACCCGCCCTACTCTGCCTCTGATTGGTTGGTTTACCCTGATATTCTTAATCCTAACCAAGTTTTGATGAAACCACAATGAATTTAACATTGCTGTTAAACATTAATTCTGAAGGACTGTGAATTAACAGTTTGAATCATTCATTAAGGTTGCATTCTCTGCTTGTGTCTTTATTTTTTTTGCGGTTGGTTTGTGAAACAGTGGGTACAGGGGATTGTGAACGGTATTTTTCCCAGTAAACAGCCAGACCTCTTTAGCTGTCTCAGTTGTGTCTCCGGGCTACGTACAGCTGACAGGTCTGGTGTCCGCGGGACAGGCTGCTCCTCCACTCACACCCAGCTTGGCAAAGCGACACGTGCAACCAGGACTAAAATTACTTGGGTTCTGCAAGAGGAGGTTGTTGCTGGGGCAGCAGCGTGCCCTGTGGACACCCAGCCTGTCTGCTGTCCATGGCCCACTGTCACTCTGGTAACAATGAGCGGCTCTGGAGGAGGAAAGATCCTGAGAGGCGATGCAGCTGGACTCTGGGAGGGATGCAACAGCTAAAGAAGTCGGAATGCTTAACATGGACACCACAGCTCGCAGTCCACTGTATCAGCACCACCACTGGGTGTTTGTTGTGCAAACCCGCCACAAGAAAAACACGGACCGGCCAGAGCTACGCATAAAACAACCTCTATATGGTGCTGCATGGTTGATTCCTAAAACATGGAAATGAGTTAGCATTGTTAAACTTCAGGTTGCCTCATCTTACGTCTATGAGTTTTTTGAATATAGTGTTTAGTTTAACAAGGTCTGTTAACACTGGTTAACACATGCTTAAGAGACTATCATGTTTAGTTCTGCAACACAAAATACGTCAGTAAGTACCCCGCTAGAGATTTGAAGTTTTTGTGTGTCTTAAAAAAGGCAGTTGCCAAGTGGCTCAATGAGACTACAGAGGTTGTCAGGGATATTAAACGTTATTGGGTCAAACGCAGTAACTAATCTACTCACTTGTCCGACTTTATAGCCTCATTGTGTTTATACTCGCGCTCTCACAAACTATTTTAACTCAAACTTTTCACCCTGTAGACTTATCAAGTTATAATGTGTGTATACAGTAGTATGGTGTAGTAGGAAGCTTAGTGGTGTTGATGTTGAAGTCATACGACCATTGTGTAGTTTGTATATAGCCTAATGTTACCTTTTTACTTTTAGTGATTGTATTTAAGCTTCAAAAGTCATATTGTCAATTGTGGTCATCATTTGTCAAGATTATCTGGTTGGACAAAAGTGTTAGTATACTAGACTTTTGTTCACCACAGATCTTATTTTCTGCAATAATCCAAAAGCCAGTGGAAAAAAATCCCATTGGCTTTTTGTCAAGGGAACAAGGTTGGGGCTAACTTCTGGGTTGGCCTACAAAAATACATCATTCCTGCGACACTCTATGACCCAGACTTTTTAACTCCTAGACATACCCAACCAATGCAACCAACAAAGGCACCCAATCAAACGCAAGGTAGGGCGGGTCTTGCAAGAAAAGCAGAGGGATCCATAATAACAAGTCAGTGGGTGTAGACTACAAATACTTAGCTAGAAATTGGATCTGCTTTTAAGCAATCAGAGCCAGAAAACAAATAAATTATACAATTGAAATTCAAAATACAGCCCTGCTTGTTGTCATCATTTAAAACACTCCACAGATCACTGATCAGTCTGTCTTCCAGCTACCTGGTCAGTCAAGTCTTAATAAATGTTTTCAAGGCTAATATCTTAAGGTGAAAATCTAGCTTATGCAGTGTAACATTAACTTAAAACAACCAAACTTGTCATTAACAGGGTTTTTTATGGTAAACCTAGAGTAACAGCTGGTGCTTCACAATCATGTTTAACATCTTGCTGTCCACGAGCAGCAGTATATGTGGCTAAGAGAGGGCCAGAAGTTGCCAACTGTTTCCATGGAAAAGAAAAGACCTTGTGTTTTCCTCAGTGACCACTGCGCAGTGCACAGCCACAACATAGCATGTAACCACTGATGTTGTTAAACTAAAGAACAACTTGTGTAATCCTTTCATACTAAACACAAGCAGTATCAAACTGAAGTAAATCCCCTGTCAAGAGCAGGGTCGCGGCCTCATGTTGACCTGTTTACACCAATGGCAAACACGGGTGTTTCCAGAGTTGTTGCACCTTTGTGACACAAGTAGAATTATTCCCCAGAAAACAGTTTGTGAAGACCTTCGTTCTCATTTGCCTCAGGTTGTTTTCCTCAGCAGGACAAGGACTGTTTTTGTGTATTGAGGCTGTTGTTAATCACTTGCATTGTTCAAAGAGATAAAGTGGTGGTTGGTGGATCTTCATTGCCAGTGAAAGGGCATTTGGTTCTTTCAGTTTAAGCACTGTTGTTTTTGTGTGGGGCCTGGAGATGGCCTGAAGCACATTTCCTTCCCTCTCTGATCTTCCAGCTGGACCTGTCGTGTCATGTGATTGCTCTCCCATATGTCATGTGTGGCCCTAATTACCCTGGGGAAAATATGCACTTTTCTAATGATAGTTTACGTATATGTTGCAGTCCTATGTAATTTGGATCAGTAAATAAATTCAATTTTTGGTTTATTGTGACACTTCAAAAGCACAAACACAAAAATATGGTTACTTTTAAAGCATTAAATCCAGCGACCCATGTTCACAAAGTCAAAAGTTTAAGTCATATGCGGCTCGTCATTTTACAAATATAGTCCTGAATCCACATGCACAGTGCTTCAGCTAAGCAGGGCTGGCACTGTTCAGGGACTGTTTAGCTCCGACTCAGATGAATAGTTTCTCATTTACCTGACACACTTGTCCACCTTGTTTTTACTGGTGGTAAGACTGCCAGGTTTTAACAAAGCATCCCAAACATGCAAACCTGCACAACTACTGTCTGAGTGAGAAGCTTTTATCCACACACCCTGGATATCCTCCAACATTTATATACTTAAATACTACGTAATCAAATGTCTAAGCCCTGTATCTTGAAAAGGATTAGCCATGTGAATTTTAGTGATGAGTTTATTTTAATAAATGGGTCATGATTAAAGTCCTGCTGATCTAGTGGCCTGCATCTCATGCCCCTTTCAGACCAAACAACCCTGTGCAGCACACATCTATACAAGGCCTGGTGCTATTAGCTTATCAGGGATTTGAATGTGGAGCCGCAGTTGTGTGTGAACATTACCCATTATCAGAAGTATGATATGAATGGTCTGATGTATGTTAAACGCGTGTTCTTTTCTGTGTGATACACAGGGTTTACTGAATGTCATGTGGATGGAAGCACAGGAGTAGTAGCAAAGATGTGTGTGTGTGGCTCTATACTGCCTTTTAAGCAGCACCAAAGTGCCAAGAGGGCAATTATCTTGTCAGAGAGGTGGCAAACATGTGCTGAATGCGCTTTTTTTTTTGGATCAACTGTGTGCTTGAAAAAATAACAGTGTTGTCTGCACATGCTGAATGACTCCACTGATGTGTACCTTCAGCAGCCTTATCTTCAGTGAGGTGTAGGTATTAATGCCCCATGATCCTTATCTGGCTAAAACAGAGACTGGAGTGTGAACATGTGAACAGACATTGTGCAGACACCTCACCCTTATTAAGGCATCCACAGCATTTGTTTTAGTGCCTGCTGTATCAGACAAGTGGAGTTCTATGTTTGGATAGCCTCCACAGGCATCATTAATTCATTTTAGCAACACTTACACTGTAGGCTGTGTTCATTTGCATTTGGAAGTAGGCTTTGACAAATGCAAAAATCTGTATGCCCCTTGTAGAGGCCCCATGTATACATAGGACCATTTCCTTATAACAAAGTGAAACAATTTATTCAACCTAAAGTAATTATTCCTTTGACATCCCCTAAAGTTAAAACTCCTGTCATTGTCATTTACCAGTTTCAAGTCATCCAGTCATTCAGCTTTTAAAAAAGAGCTATTGTGTTTTATTGATGGGCAGATAACCATGTTACCTCTCTATAGAAAATGGCTTTCAGAGTTCAGGGGAAATGCTGTAAGAGGATTCCCCCTGGGGAGAGGTGATGGAAAAGGTTTGCCATGGTTTCTTTCACACCAGCCGCTTCATGGCCTGTTTCTCACACGGCCCACTGTCCCAGACTCACAGCCTCAGGAGCTCTAACATATGGGGACTTCAGAGAATCATTAACAATTAATGTCAGTGTTTTAATCTAGGAAGAAGAGGAGACAAAGACAAGAGTTTTTTAAATCAGTTTAAAGGTCTTCACATAATGACAAAAGGTACCATTCACTTGAGTTTAACAATGTACATTCAGCTTTGATATTGTGTTTTTGATAGTACATGCTAAAAATCCTTTATGTGTGCAGCATTTTACAGGGGTGATGATTTTTATCAGTAAATCAGCATCACTTTGCATTTGCATCTAAGTCCAACCGTTCTTCTCTCAGTGTCAAGTGTCACGCGTTATGCTTGCCAACCTGCGTTAGGCCAGTTTGCTTTTCATTCAAATCTAAAATGTGCATTGCAAATCTCCTAGATGATCTCAGCTTAGCACGTCCTGCAAGCTATTTGGCCCTGCTCTGCCCTAAGAGCATTGGCCCGTGAGGTGCCATACTTAAGCCATGGGAATAAAAGCTCCAACCTGAGGTGGCACAGCAGGAGCAAGTGCAAATACGGGTCACATGCTGGCTGACATCTCGTGCGGGGATGTCAAGTGCGTGTGCCTGCCCACACTCACTGGTTTATCATGACAGTGCCTAAAGGCTCACTCTCACAGTAATGTAATTGAATTTTTTTCAATACATATATATGTCTCAGATTGCTTTTGAACCAGATCTGTGCTTGTCTGGTGTTTCAGACTCACGAAGAGAGGGAGAAAGGAAGTGAATGGCTGTGTTGATATTGCTATCAAAGCACTGCTAATGCAGTTATGCTCAAATAACCACAGAACATGAGAGGAATGCAGTCAATTGTTGTTTTTTTTCCTACCAAACCAGCAGCTCTGCAAGTTAGTAGTCAAAACAGGTCACACATGTCCTTTGTTGCATTGGGCCACCAGTTGCTTTTAACGGATTTAAAATGCTAAATTCAGTTGAGTTGATGTTCCCCGTTGCCGACTTAATACACACAAAGCTCTCTCATCCTGCCACCAGCTTACACTTTAATGGAGTGTAATGTCATTATGATTTTGAAGTGATGTGAAGTTTTATGAACTGTTACCAACTTTTGGGTTTAGCCGGGTGCTTGGGCAGATGCCAGATCAGAGCTTGCTCAGAACATGTTCAGACTTGTCCATATTTTTCCAATCCTCCACAGAGACTGAGTGAATATCTGTCTAGCTATTCACACAGTTTAAAATTGTTGTCCTTGTAGGAAATATAATCATATAGTTAAACTTTAAGAAAATCTACTGCCTTCATTTTGTGATCTATTCTGTTGATAGTTGCATAATAACATTGAGTTGGTATTGAATTAGCATTTCATAGAGGCTGTTATTATTTGTAGGTCTCCATGCTTTGTGTTCTAGTTTTCACTTGCTGTGGCGTGTCTCTGAATCTGTCAGTTCTCTTGTTGACATTAGTGCTGATAGATAAGGCAGCTGTAATGGGTTAGCCTGTAGTGTCTTTTACACAGACTGTTCGAGGCGGGAATATTGTGCCGTTATTGTGCCTCACTGTTCTGTAAAAACGCTTCCAAAATGGAAAGTGGGGGCTCATTGTTGTTCCACCTCTGAGCTGGCAAGTGAGGTAGTAACAGCACCAAATCAAAAGTCTGTGTAAAAAGCCGAGCCAGCACACTGGGACAGGGGTGTAACGTTTTGATGACTTGTTAAG
>JAQQZW010000007.1:17748378-17761763 GCA_029814745.1 Zanclus cornutus | reverse complement strand
AGCATAACACACACACACCGTGTCAGCAACAGGTTTAATGTACGTTGGACAAACGTCTACAAGCGAAGAGTTGCTTATGTTCTCATCCTGCAGAGTCACAGTAACATGATCATCACGTTGTAGCTGTCAGAGTCCAGCTGATGAACACTGACTCTCCTTTAGTTCTTCTTTGGTCTCTTCAGCTGCTGAATGTTCCACTCGCTCCTGCAGCTGGTCTCTAACTTCAGTGCTCGCAGGTCGTGTTCTGCGGGTTCATCAGAGCTCGTTTGAGGCTGTCAGCTGCCCGCTGCAGAGGTTAAAGGACTTAAAACAATCTGCTAAAAGTCACTATCTTGTACTGTTCTCATGTTCAATAAATATGTACATAAACAAGAGAAGAGAAGACAACTTTTGTCCTCAAAATACCAGATTTTATTACTCTGAAGTGATGAATCGAGTACACTGAGGCTGTGAAAGCTGAACTGAGCAATAAAAAATCCAGGCTGAACGCCCTGCAGTCCAAACTGGTGGAACGAAAGCATGCGAGCAGTCAGCTGGTTGGAGGTGACGTCTTGTTATTGATGAACAGAAACGAAGCAGAGTCACAGCACACATGATGCCTTTTACACTCTGGAGAGGAAAAAAATACATACTAGAATCTGGCAGTTGGTGAAAACGTTACAAAATTTAATCTTCTGGATTCATGTGGACACCAAATGTCCATTTTTTTCGTGACACTCAGTACGACTTCTAAATCAAAAATTCATATATAACTACAGATTACATTCTGTGCCGGCTGTGATACTGTGAATAAAACACTGAGGTCAGCTTCCACTGAATCGCCAGAGGAGGCAGTTTAGGGGTCAAGAATCTGTGTTTGGTGATCGATAACATTCAGAGAGCATCTTGTCTTGACAGTCACGTGACGCAGACGACATCGTGGAGCCTCCCTGTGACGAGCGGCAGCGGCGCCGCGGGGCCTCCTCCACCTGTGGCCCCCTCAGAGGTGGAGGGAGAGCGGGACGGGGAGGCGGCGGACCGAAGACCCAGCCCGTCCATCGAGACGGAGATGTGAAGGCCTGCAACAGATCCTCCCTGCTGTCCGTCGTCAGTGCTACTGTAGCATTAAAACACTTAGCTTAGCCTCCTGTGTAGCACCTTCGAGCTTCATTCAAACCCACAGAACTTTATTTGAAAGGAATAGTTTGACATTTTGGGAAATGCGTTTCTTTGCTTTCTTGCTGAGAGTCAGATGTTCAGACGGATGCCACTCTCATTTCAGTACAGTAAATATGATGCCACAGCCGGGAACCAGTTAGCTTAGCTTAGCATAAAGACTGAAAACAGGGGGAAACAGCTAGCATTATTCTGCACAAAGGTAAAGAATCCACAAGCAGCACCTCTGCAGCTCACTGAGCAACATGTTTGATTAACCTGCACTGAAGTGTAAGAACCCCACGTCGTCGTCTGAGCAGTGGGTTCAGCGCTGGTATCTGCTCACTGCCTGGCAAACTCTCATTAACATGACATTTTTAGGGATTAAACCAAAAGACATATAACATGTTAAATAACATGTTGATGAGTGAGCTTCAGACCTGCTGGTAGGTGGATGTTTTTACCTTTGGACAGACTCTTCAATTCTGGAGATCCCAAAGTTTTTGAGATTATCCGATATGTCGGAGTGTTTGTGTCTAAAACGATGTTCGAGTCATTCAGAGAGTTTCCATCATGCACTTTTATTCAATTAAACATCAGGGTACCTTTAGTGGGAACAACCTCAGATGAAGTATAATTACAGTTATTGGTTTTTACCCAAGTAATTATGTGGTTATAGAGCGTCAGTCCCTTTAGTGCAAGCTGTAAAAGTAATATTAAAGTCATAATTTGCAATGTTTCAAAATAAATGTCTGCTGTAACTCCTCAGTGATTCAGCCTCAGTTCATAAAGCTTTGCCGCTGCTGTTTTCTGCTGGATGGGAGGATGGTTGGAGGACGGAAGGTGTTTCGTCCTGACCTGTGAATTCAGCTTCGATCTGTTAAAGCTCTGCTGTCGTCCTCATTGATGGTTGAAATGACAGAAAACGCCTCCAAAACTTTTTCTTGCAAAGATCAAATGGGTCATTTTGAAAGGTGCTGATCAGCAGTGAAAGAGGGACTCAGATTATTTATTCTCATTATTATTATTATTATTATTTACAGTGAAAAAATACTCTGTTACAAGTAAAAGCCCTTCATTCAAAATCACACTCAGGCAGAAGTAAAACAAGTATTAGAATGCAAAGTGACTGGAGACGAAAGCTGTGAATTAAAGAAGAATAATTCACATTATTTCTACTTCTAACTTGTGCGTATTGACTAAATGTACTTAGTTCCATCCCGACGCTGGCACTGATTTAATGAACTCCTTTGTTAACAGTTTCATGCAGTAAAAAAGGGGAAGAAATGATCTCGAGGCCTCTTTTTGAGGATTTTCTGTTGCTGTCAGTCTCTCCATCACTTCAGTCCCTCTGCACTCTTTCATTAAGACCCACATTGTATCTCTTTTCTTTCCTGTCCTCCGTTTCCAGCCTTCACTCAGACTGCTCAGTTGTATTCCAGCCTGCAAGGTTGTCTACAGCCTGAGTGTTTTTATTCCCAGGACAGGAAGGCTTTCTCAGTGGATGGAGCTATTCTGAGAGTCGACATTCCTGACTCTCAATTGTTCTTCAGGGCCACAATGGAGCCTGAGGTTTGCTGCCACAAGCTTGTCCAAACTAACAAGATGTGTTTTTCCTCTCTGCAGCAGCTCAGGAGTAAAAGAACTGAGCGTAAACCACAGCGAATCAACACGTCAGCTTTCCCATCTGACAGAAGAGACGACAAAGACGACAGAGGAGACTCTGTAGATTTGACCTGTTTTCAACCTGAAACAGCAGCGGAAACATGTTTTAAGATACAACAACTAGAAAGTTTAACGTCTTTATTTCATTTTCAGTGTTGCAAAAACAAAACAGACTGACTTTAATACAAAAGATGTAACAAGTCTGTTGAGACGCAGGACGTAAATATCTGATCAATAATCGACACAGTAGATCACATAACATCTTTCACAGTAGTGAAAGCTGCAGCATACAGCATACATGTGGTAAATATACAGTCTGCATGTAACATGGAGCTGCTGCAGGAAAAAAGTTAAATGATTCGTTTTATATTCATGTTCACCACGAAGGCCAATCTGTGCCGTCACTGGTGCTGAGAAATAATTTAATCCCTTTAAATCTATTAAGAACTTTTAGAATTTTAGAAATTTTTCTTTTAGCAACAGATTGTTCATGAAAAAGTAATATAGATACAAACTTAACTTTTAGATACAATTCTCTTGTATTTGAATGTTTGTGAAAGTCGTTTAAGTTAAATTACACAGGAGCAGTGGCTTGAACCTGCAGTGCGGTGCAGATTTGGCTATGTCCTAGCTGTTAAACACACCTTTGATGTATATTTTAAGTTGTTGAAATGCATTTGTACTTAATATTTTTAATTATTCCAAATTCATTTAACATTTTTATTGGATCTACCAAAGGTACAGAGGTACCAGAATTGGGTTAAAATTTACATATTTACTTTCACAATCAAATGTTATGCAAAAGCTCTATTCACTGTTTCTTTCAATGAAAAGCCTGATAACAGGTGCAGATAGTATGTGGTTGGCAGATCGCGTTCAACTGAACTGATTTAAGATAGGAAGATATAAGATAATGGATCTCTTGTTACTGCTCACTCCAGTCAAAGAATACATGTCAAAGTTGTTATAAATTACACACACACACACACATGTATTCAATATGAATCTCCTTTCACATCTACAAGAGAAGATCAGACAACAACTGGCTTATTAAACACACATACACACACCTTCACAGTCAGGCTTGTGCTGTGGTTTGTGTGGTGATCATTGTGTAGCTCCCACACCCCCAACCAACTTATGATACCCTTGTGTTGTGCAAGATAGAGAGGCACACACATATATACACACTGATACACAGAGGTTTAGTGTAGATAAGTGCTGTCATTGTGTGAGCTTTTCTAGCACTAGAGGTTATTGACACTTATACTATTTTCTGGAATAATCTGAAGTGAATCTGTGAAGTTTTAGAGTACCAGGTATGTGTCTTCCTCTGTTCTTTTATTGTTCTCACTGGAGATGTTTGTATACTGACTTTGTGGTGAGTGACTGCAAAGGCAGGCAGGACTAGAGCGCAGGACCGTGTGACCACACAGCCACCTGTGCTTTTACACTTTCTTACTCCGAGGGGTGGTTTTTCTTGAGTAGCGCTCAGTCTGAAGAGGTAAAAGGTCACAGTTATATGATAGATACACTCTCTGGGAGATGTTTCAGATCTAACATTTCTGTCAGATCATGCCCAGATCTTGTGCTGTAATGAATCATGAAAGTCTTTTCAACAGCTGCAAGTTGTTTAATGCTTTTTATTGTGTGTATGTGACATTCTCTTCGTCTCTGTTCAGCTGCTTTGTCCCTTTACAAATAAGGAACTTAAGCACGCAGAGGAAGTTAGTCAATAATGGCAACTTGGATGTCTCAATATATTTCATGTTGCCGTTCATCTAAGTTGAAACATATTAAAATGAGTTTTTTTTCTCTCTACTTGACACAACTAAAAGATTTTTTTTCGAGGAGAGCCTTTTAATCTTCAACACTTGAAGGCAGTGTTGGTAGCAGTGTGTCATAGACTAAACTGCTGACAGAGACCATTGAGACACTTCAGCTGTGAGTCAGTGCTGTTCATTACAATTAACTTTTCAAGTTTACAAGCCTATTTCTAATTCAGCTTCCATTTCTATAGACAAAGAAATTCAGCTTTTCCTACTCAGTTTCAATTCTTTTTTTTTTTCACTCTGCAAAAAAAAGGACAGAAAAAAATCGAGAAAAAAAAATCGAAAATTGAGCAACCTTATCTGTGCTCTCTTCCCATGACGTCACTTCCTGTTGTCACGCTAGAGCATAGAACTACTAATTTTCTGCCCATTTACCTGTGGGTAGTGGTATTGTCAACCTACCCATCAGTGGAGAGGTTAATCTTTTGGTTTCTTTCAACAGGCTGCATTCCCCATATCTGTACCCCCTTCTATGGCTGCCGATGACTACAACCCAGTAAGTGTTCCTTCCTTTTTTTGTGTATGACATTTTACTCGGGCAGAGGTTGTCATGTTTCTGGCTGCAATGAATTAGAAACCTTGCTCTGCTTTTAACGGTGGAATTACTTCTGCTTCTCCTATTTTATGTTGACAAAGTAAAATATTTATAGTAACAAGGATTTATACTTTTCCAGGGGGTTAGCTGGTTTTGGTCTAGTTTGGTTTCTGTCATTTTTTTTAGTTAAATTAAAAATAGAGTTACAAGCAAAAAAAGGGACCAACGAGCAGAAAGAGACAAAACTCAAGACAGAAAGTCAAGTCACGGACAAGGGTATTGGAGAAGTGGGGGTTTTGTGTGTGTGTGTGTGTGTGTGTGTGTGTGTGTGTGTGTGTGTGTGTGTGTGTGGAGATAGAGATAGAGATAGAGAGAACAGCAAAGAGAAATATGCATGTGACACACGGTGTGAGAAACAGGATGTCCCAGACAGCCTCCTCTTCTCTGGGCCCTGATACTGTTCATTTTCTCCTCTCGTCTCCTGCCTCTGATCTCTGACCTGAACGTTTCCTCCTCTGCTCTCCTCCCAAAGGTATCTCTCCGACACAAATCTAAGAGGAAAACCCGAGGAGGTAAGTTGTCACCCTTGAGCTCTCAGGACTGCCCTCAACTGTAATTTGGACTCTCTGTGGGCGTGTGTAAAGTGACAGGGCAATAAGTGGGTGCAGAGGGCTTTAAGACAACGCTTGGTTACTTTCACTTCAGTTCCTCTCTAGTTTAGCTCTACTCTACCAATGTCTTGGATTCTGAGAAGCTCAGTCTAGCTCAGAATTTTTTGTGCTGTTGTTTCTAACTGATTGTTTACTGTAACAGGTAAGCTGAATGTTGCATGGCACACATGAGTTGACTGTTTTGGAGGCTGCGTGGGTTTGTTCAGTGATATTTTTAGAATTCATTTGGTTATTGACAAATGTAATGGCCTACTTCCTTTCGAATGGAAATTTTTCGCATGTTAGGAATTTATTAACTTCTTGCTTCCTCTAATGCTGTATTTGCGCTTAACAACAGTGTTGTTGTTTCTCCTTGGACAGAGCGGTATCGTTGCATTCATGTGCATGTGTTTTCTTTGCACAGGCAATGGCACAATGAGCAGGAGACGAATCTCGGTCAAAGAGCTGGGTCAGCCAGACCACCAGGGCTGGCTGTACAGAAAGAAAGAGAGCAAGGGCTTCCTGGGTATTAAATGGAAGAAGTACTGGTTTGTGCTGAAGAAGACGTCTCTCTACTGGTACTCTAACCAGCTGGTGAGTAAAACACACTTTCATAGACACTTTCTTAATGTACAAATGTTCAACTGGTGTCTGAGCCATTCGTATGAGACTTCTGTCACAGATAGTCGCTGTTAGCAGACACCTGAGTCTGCAACGGTAGCTCCACAAACCCTGAGCTACACAGAATTACTCAAAAATAAAATACCTACCAACGCTAAACTTCTGTGTCTCTCTCTGATTTGCTCGCTTGTGCACGCTCTCAAGCTCTCTGTCTCTCTCAAATTTATATGTACTTATTGTAATGACTGTAAGCAGATGATAAGTGTGAAAGTAAACATTCAGAATGTGGTTGGCACATTACTAGGTAGTATACCGTAATGTAAGAGCCTTTTTTGTTTGTTTGTTTTTCAAAAAAATTAGCATCATAGTTGAATACAAAGGTGAGAGTACAATGAATACAATGATCAGAGATAAATAGATAAGAAAAAAACAAGCATAAAGGTGATTATTTGTTAATGTCAACAAATCCCATAGAAAGACTAAAAGCAAAGATGCTTGCTTGATCTGTCTTTCAATACTTTCACGCTTCCCAAGTGAGACCTTGGCTCTCAGTCCTAAAACGATTTGTTCCTTAATAGAGATGTAAATTTTAAAAATTTGATAACAAAAATCTACTTTCATTTTTTGTAATTTTTAGCAACCATTACTCAAACATGAGTGCATGTGTAGGGGGCTGTCTTCAGCATCAGATGTATACATATTTAGTGCTCTGGTGATTATTATGGCAGCAGGATAGTGTATGTTTGATTGGCTCTTTTTATTGGATTTTTGACAATATGAAAAACATAAATATGACTAGACTTATCTTTAAAGCTACATGTACAAGTTAACGTATTTAAATATGTCCAACTGGTTTATCTTGAGACAAAAAATATACTTTTGTTTACACTCCCCCACGTCAGTGTACAATGGTTGACTCACTTGTGTTTGCTGCATGTACCAGTGTCATGCATTTAAACCAGTTAAGTTTGGATTTGTAAAAATAGTCAAGTATTTAATTTTTCCATTACAAGAAATATTTTCTCTTACTCGAGGTTTTTTAAAGAACAAAAAAATGGTTTTGCAAAAAAAAAAAATCTATCATATTGTAAATGAGCACACAGTTTGTCATGGTGTATTTTCTTTGAGGTGCTGCAGTGATTAATTCAGCAACAAAACAAAACAAAAAAACTGCAGCCCCAAATCTATCCATTGCTAAAATAGTTTTTGCTTCAGTTGTTTTTGACAAAAACAAATAAAACAGAACTTTACTGCAGCATTAGTCACTGTTAGCACATCACACTTCACACTTACTGAGCCACAGATGCAGTGTGAAGCTCTGGAGGCTGCAGATGAGTCATTCTTGTGTCTGTCACAGCTGTCTCCCTGCCAGCCTGTTGCTGCGGGAACCGCCAAGCCGTGTCACTGTGTTTCCTGAATGAGACGGCGTCACTAATGGCCCGTCAGACTCTGATAAAGACACACGTAACTGGCGTGTTTGATTTACTGGCATGATGACTTCAGTTATATTTTCTGTATGTCTCCATCACATGACGGGACAAAATAGAAGAAGTAGCCTTCTGCAATTCAGCGGCAGGTGTCGTCGTCAGGAAGTGGTCTGAAGCCATCAGTTTGCTTTAACGCTCACTGTTGTTCAATCTTGTGTCTTGCAGGCAGAAAAAGCTGAAGGCTACATTGACCTCACCTACTTTGTTATTGACAGAGCCATAGAGTGCAAGAAGAAACAGTAAGCTCACAGTTGCACTCTTTCTCTTTCAGTTTCTGGTTCAAATCAGTCTGATAATTTTTGTAAGCCACCTACAACCAGTGGTTTGAATTTAAAAGAAACTTATTTTTATGTATTGCGGGACCAGAATGACATAGAAAGTGTTCCCACACACTGATGGGAAATGTGTAGTCTTGAAACTGTCTGACAATGATCAGTGAAGCAGAATAAACATATTTAACTCACAGTTTTCATAAATGCCAGGAGAAACTTTTCACTCTGCTCTTTTTGTGCTCGTCTTGTAATAACTGCTCTCTGTTCACTTTTTCCTCATGCAGTGCGTTCAAAGCTTGCCACCCACAAGTAATGATGTTTTATTTTGCTGCTGAGAGCCACGAGGAGATGAACTTGTAAGTCACCTAAAAGCACAACAATGCATGTATTTCTCTAAGGGTGTTGTTTGAAATTGTCTTGTTTTGTGATGTTGATGAGTAGACTTTTTTTTTTCTTTTTTTTCAGATGGTTGAATAAGCTTGGGCTAGCCTCCATTCAGTATTAGCCTACAGAACGAAACCCTGCAGTCTGTGAGCAACCATAACAATGAGTGTTATTTTGTTACCTGTTACTGTTCTTTAATGTGGTGGCTATGGATCAGGAGGTATGAGTAGATGAGTGGGTTATTATTTATGAGTAGGTCGGTTATTCAATCTTGGCTCTTCAAGCGTACTTTGGCAACATACTGAACCCCAATTTGCTCCCAATTTCTCTTCCATCAGTGTGTGAGTGCGCGTGTGAATGTTATGGCTCCTGATGTGCAGGTGGCACCGTGCATGTTAGTCTCCTTCACCAGCGTATAAATGTGTGTAGGAATGGGTAAATGCTGGCTAATGTTGTAAAGCACTTCTATGGGTCGCTTAGAATAGAAAAGTACTGTTTAAATGCAGTCCATTTATGTTTGAATTAAAATCAAGATCATTTCCAGTCATTCGAGGCCAAAATCTAAATATTTTCCTCTGGATGCTGGTTGTGCATGTAATGTTATAACCTCTAAATTTGTGTGTGTCTCTCATGCAGAGTGTTATAGTGAAGCCAGTGATCATGAAGAAGCTGAAAACACAGAGATTCCCCTCCACCATACTCTGAACAAACCCTGCGGGACTCTGTGGATGCATCGAGTCCACCCGGTAGCACACATCAGGTCAGTAATGTCTCTGCTCTGTGGCATGTCACAACCACACATTCACTCAATATTGTAGTTAATGAATTAAGCTGTTAAAGTGTGTTTACTCTGGTCGAGCTGGCGATGATGTATTTCTTCACAAATGTAATAAAAGTACCGATTTCAACTGAACAAAACCCTTTTAGGATGATTATTATGTCTGACCACTGTGTACTTGTCTTTCAGGGTACACTTCCTCCCCCTTACTCTTCCGCGGTCCCCAGCGAAGCCAACGGTTCGCTCTCGTCCCCTGTCAGTACAATGACATCACAGAGTTCCACCTCATCGCTCGCCAAGCAACGGCAGTCCTGGTTGGACCTGGTCTCGCAGGCATCCCCTTCCAGCGGGGAAACGGCTGTGGTGTGCTCCGTTCAGGTACACTCTCATCAACTTCCGCAAGAGGAGGCAGAAGAAGAGGATGACCCCCAGCAGGACTCGTCAGAAACAGGGTCCAATGAGGAGAGCCCTGCTGCAGAGGAGGAGGAGGAGGCACAAAGGATTGTTTCTGGTGCTCAAAAAGAAGGTGAGACTTTATTTTACTCCTTTTATTAGTTGTGTTTTTGTGGCCTTTATACTTTAAACCTGACCTAACTTGGCAAACATTTTGAATTTTTAAGTGAGTTAGTTCGTTTTTGTAAATTTTTATGTTACGTAAGTTTCTGCTGTATCGTTTCCATTTGCATTGCCTTTGCCTCTCAACTTTGGTCAGTAAAGAAGATATGTGAGGTGGTGCATTTATTTTTATGCTGTTTCTGATTTTGTTTGACATTGTAATATATTTTTTACCCTCTCTCTTTTTTCTGTGACCCATCTGGGTTTTGTTAATCAGCATTGGTGATCTGTGTCTCGCTGAAATGTACTGGTATCAATGCAAATTTTCTGTCTCTGTGACTTTGGCGACCTGTCATCCCTGCAGAGCTTGCAGTTAGTCAGTGTGATCCGTGTTAGGTGTATGGTGATCAAATAATATAATCTTACCTCGTTGCAGTGGTCCGTGGAAACAGCTCAGATGAGATGGATAAGCTGTATATTCATCTAAAAGAGGCCAGCCTCTCGCCAATAGGAGATCGTAAACCATCCACAAAAAGAGAATTCAGGGCCTCCTTTGTAAAACGCTGTAAAAACCAGACTGTCAATGATAGACTGCACCTTATCAGGACTCTCAACAGCACATTAAAGGTACATTTCTGTGTTATTGCCTGTCTTTTCACTGCTTTGCTGCTCCACTTGATTTTATATTACACCATTACAGAGCAGATAGTGTGTGAATTGCAAAAGACTACATTAGATTTTTTAGAATTTGGAGAGCTTTGTGCTATTTTTTTCATTTTTTCCATTTTCTTTGCTCTGTTCCTTTCTGGCGCAGTCAAAACAGACAGACCTACAGGCAATAGAGCAGGTGCTGTCGGACCCGGAGCTTACTTCAGACAAATTCAGACAGTGGAAGGAGGCCAATGCACCCTTGATGCAGGAGATCTGTTTCAAACAGGACCAGCAGGTGGCATCAGAGGCCACAAAAACCGCAGCATCAGTCATTGCTGCTCCAGTGGTTGAGACCAGTTTATAAAGACTCCTCATGACTGGTTTTACAGTGTCTGAACTTGGAGGACTTCACACTCGTGTACTTTGGATATACACACACACACAAACACACACACTCACACTGCTGTTTTCAATTGAAGCTACTGTTCCAAATCATGGACTTGACATACTATTCAACAAGTAACTGGATCAATGAAGAAGAGTGTTTTACTCCTTAGATGGAGATGGAGCAGACATTATATGATTAGCAGGTCACATTAAAATGTGGAATGTGTCTTAGTATTACTTTTACTGTTTGATTTGTAAGATTAGCTTATTTTACAGATAGCTGTTTTTATGTTGTAATTCTGTGAACCTATGCATAAAGTGTTTTAATATTTGGAATGATGGAGTACATAGAAATAATGGATCCATTGTTCTCTGCAAGGAAACACATGTTTTTACAGTATGTTTATCATCTTTGGTTTCATCTGTAGTTAACAATTTTTTAACTGTTTTAGTCAATTATTGGTGCCATGCACCATCACTGCCTGTTACACGTTTTACAACTATCCTGAATGATTGGCGTGTGTTCAACCTAGAAATGAGATTGTCATACTTATCATGAAGACTTTTCTGACTGAACACCAAGACCTGCACTAACAGAATAAATGTTGGTCACAAATCATTTTAATTTCAGATTTAATTTTTTATGACTCAAGTGTCAAATAATTGTTACTACGATGTAATTTAAACCCAAGATATTAAAAAAAGACCTCTGGCTCTGTTATGTATTCTACAACACCAAAACAACCTATTTTTAAATGAAACATTTCAACCTTAATGTGATAAAGACTTTTTTTACTAATCAATATAATTGGTTAATACAGACTGTTGGATATAAGGTGGGATGTACCAGTATTTATTTGCATTTAAACATGGGGTGCAAGGTGGATAATTCTCAGGATAACACCCCTCAGCAAGCCCAGCAGACCCAAAACATGGACTATTAGATAATCTTATTGGAAAGTCATTCAGTTACAGACATCAGGCACATTGTGGCTGTGTACAGCCATGTCTCCAGAGAGCAACAGATTCAGGAAACACAGGCCAAGCAAAGACCTCTGGCATCTACTGGTCAGGGTGAAACCAAGCTTCAGGCACACAGATGCCTTTTTTTTTCTTAGTTATGTTTAATCTGACGTGCATGTTAAAAATCAACTCAGTGTAAATAATTTTACATAGATGTGTGGTGTTAATTACGTTTGGTATGGAGTCAGTGTGCATGTTTGTATAAAGGGAAATAAAGTGTTATGACAAGAGTGAATATTTTCCACTGCAGCTTTAGTTTCATTAAGGTGGTATATGTGTGTTTGTGCTGGCTACACAGCAACCGCTGTGATGTATGTACTTTTTGAAAGAAAAAGCAGAGGGGACCCCTTGGTACAACTTGTAGTGTACCGAAGTTGACGCTAGGAGTCGCCGGTTTCTCTGCAGATCCCATTGAGGTTATGCGCAATATTGGCAGTCTCCTCCATCTCACCAAACGTCGAGCATGCATGTCTCAAACCAGTCATTGAGGAGATATCTATAAATATTTACAGTCACCTGCGAGCCGAAATACAACACTATGGAGGCCGTCAAAGCCTTTAACAATGAGGTTTGTTAAATCCCTTGCAAAATTTTTAACACAGTGAGAGTAACGTAGAAAATGTCTAATTTACTATTGCGGTAGCTAGTTGGCTAACGTTAGCGTCAAGTAGCAGAAAAGGAGAGGAGGAGGGTAGTCTCACACAAGGCCGCAGTCTGTGCACAACAATACAGCGACATTGTTAAGTTATTTCACTGTGTAATTCACATGAACCATCTATGTGCACTCTAAATCTGAAGACAGTTTGTCTTTTAATACATACCGTGGTATGTATCCAGTCTACGAGCAAAAATTTTCCACAGACTGGTGCTACTACGTTAAAGAGCTAGTTGGCTAAAGGTTAGCAAAACCGCCTCAGTTGCGTGATAACTTAGCCAGATAACTAGTATGGATGTGGGTATACTTCACTCTTAATGCCACTTTGCCAGATAACTAACATTATTACCATTTAGTCCTGACCCAATTAATATTAGCTTACTGTTATGCAGTTGCACGGAATATAAAGGACATGATGTAAACTAGCACATTAAACGTTAGACAGCTAGGTTAACCGTTAGCTATCGCAGGGCTCGAAGCCAACGTTAATAGCGCAGTCATTCGTCTACATTGGCACTAAAGTCTGTCCTTTGGCACAATCAGTGTTAACAGGCGATACGAATGGGACTCTATAGATAGCAAATAAATTGTGAATGTTTTAATTTAATGAGAGTATCTAAACAAATAAGCCGAGTTACAGGCAAGCCTACTAACGTTACGTCGTCTCATAATGAAGTTGTTTGCGCTCTGACCAAAAAAATACTTAAAGTGAATCTTTTACAAATGGAGCACTTCTATTGAGGAGGGATGATGCTG
>JAQQZW010000007.1:17653150-17665142 GCA_029814745.1 Zanclus cornutus | reverse complement strand
TGAATTTGCTTGATGTCTGCAACCTTGAAAATCTTTTAGTCCTGTGAAACTAAAATGCATCTCGCAAACACTCCGTTTATGCTCACTGGAGGAAAATAAACCCAATTAAGATGGTCTGATTAGATACAGTTTTTGTTGAGCTAAATGATTGCAGTTCTGATAATGTCTGTCTGTTCAGATCTGTTCCAGAGATGAGGCCACGCTCAGGAGACGCTCATTGTCCCAGACTAACAGACAGCGCAAGAGAGGCCTTTTCTCCTCGCTCAAAGGCCTCGACAACCTTACAAAGAGAGGTCGGGAAAAGAGGCCATCTGCATCCCAGGTACAACTGAACGTGTAAAGTAAATAAAGTATCGATTATGCTTCTTTAACAATTTAAAGAAACGTAGCATAGTGGTCGTTACTCTGTGTTATTGTCAGTGTTGAAAGCACTTGGACCTTGAAGTGACACTAAATGATCTCCTCTGAATCCCTGATTAAAGAAACTCTTCAGGTGCTCTGGATTAGCAGATTCTTAATGCAGGATCATGTATTCAGAGGGGAAATTACCCACATGGATACACATAACATGAACATGCAGAATTCATAAGCATGCATGCGTGCGTGCACACAGTGTTTAGGTATATTGCACATGCACGTTTGTGAGCACAAGCTGTCTCTTGGGACAAACTGCTGAGAAAAGCTGTGTAATGACACTCACACCCTCAGTGCACATTGTGCATATTCGTTAATGAAAAAACCTGAAAACCTGTCGTCTTAACTGCTTACTCACATTTATAATGCCTGCATTGACATAAAAAGAAAGCAAGAGATTGAAACAGTCATGCAGCGCTTTCAGCACATTCTCCCCAAGGAGATTTTATTAATTCGAAGCACATAAGCTCATGTTCCCCCCCTGTGTCCTGCTAAGTTTGAGTGCACACCTCCTATCAACATAAACACAGAGGAGCATTCCTTACCCAGGTGCAGAGAGGGGAGTCTAAATCCTCTCAGGTTAGTAGTTAGACTCATGAGAGATGGTTATTTATTGATGCAAAAATCCACTACGCTGTACCCTGAAGGTACAGCCCAGGGGAGTACTGAGCTCCTGGAGGCCTATTTTCAGCATCACCACAGGAGACCCTCATTTGCTTAAGTCTTTTTTAGACCCCTGTTCATTAGTTGAGAATATAGGAAGGGAAAGCAGTGTGGTTTGGATCAACAGCTATCTACCATCATTTTGCTTCATGCTGTAAAGTCATAATGGAGTCTTTTTGTTTTGTGGCTAGCACAGCTCAGAGCCAATCATGTTGTTCAGTGGGAGAGCCCTGACTTCTGACTGCTTACAAAGTGTTCCTTATCTAGCTCACCAATCCCACCACCTGCTCTGTGATGTTTATGTTTGTGCAGTTGTGCACCTCGGTCAGCATCTAGGTGTGTGTGTTTGTGTGTGTGTGGTTATTTTTTTTCTGGGGAGCTCCAGCCGGCTGGACTAATGAGGCCCAGTTACACTATGCAGTGCAGCAGGTCGAGGTGGCGCTGCAGCACACACACATGAATTATTGAAAGCCATATGTGGTAGATGGCATTCTTCACTCTTTTCTCTGCCCCGCAGACACCAGCAGATGGTTGGTATAAAGACGCTAAATATTAAACAGCCTCCCTTTATTTTGTTCCACGGGTCCCCCTCTTGTTTTAGTGCTTTTCTGGAATTTTTTTTCTTTACATATAGACTAATAAGAAACAGAAAATGGCTGCTAAGTGCTTCCAGTCATGTTTTGGAGTGCTGTGTTTTCTCGGTCATCTGCTGTTTTAGTTTTGTTTTCCTTTTTTTTTTAAGCAAGGGTGAAAGATCATTGTCGTGTTGGTTTCGGTTTTCTGTCATTCTTTGTGGGAAATTTAGTTGTAGCCATTTTGAGTGACATCATCAGCTCCTTTGGCTGTTCTCTCACATGCTGCTGACGAGACACATGTTTGCTGGAGAAGGATTTGGACAGCGTGGCCGTCTGAAGAGCCAAACGCTCCTCCGTGCACTTAATCTGTTGTTACTGTCTCACATTCTCAGACGGTGCTTTCTCCAGTACTTTCGAGATGTCTTCTTTTGGTGCTTTTCTCCCCTTTTGCTCTCCATTTATCCCCCTTATCTCCAAGTCCTACTTTTTTTTGCCTCTGCCTCTATCCTCCTTATTAAATCTCTTAAACTGAGAGTTTCACCCCCCCCCCCCCCAATTTCTCTCGTCATTTGTCTTTCCTTTTTTCCCTCCAGCTCCATCTTCTCTCTCAAACCCTCCGTTTCTCAGAGCATAAACATCAGAGTGTTCGCTGGCGGTCCTTCTCCCACAGTTTCCATACTGACTCATCTGTGTTGACTAAGCCTAAATCTCATTTGCCACTGCGACGCCACACTCGACAACCTTGCCCCAAAGTCATGCTCTCCCCCCTTCACCTTCCCTCTCGTTGTCTCATCTCTCATCCGTCTTAAGGGAGCTATGTATACAGTGAGGAGCTGGCCGGCAGTCAGCTGTGGGAAGCAGGCCAGAAAGGTCTGAGGATTTGTGGGAGAGTCGGTAAAGCTTTCTAAAATTAGTAAGTTTACGGCGTAGCGGCACTGTTTACAGCCACTTTATAAATGTTCTCGTGTAGGGGAGGGAGGGTTACTGTACTCTGCTGCTCGGAGGTCAGATGAGGGTTCTTACTACCATAACAGGAGCCAGAGAGTTTTTTCTTGTTGTAAAGGAAACCTCTGGGGAATTGTTTTCGCAGAGAAGTATTCTTGATCCCCAGAAAAAGCGATTGTCCCTGCAAGTCTCCTCCGTACACCACCTCTGAAGTCTAGTGGCATACTGTCACACCACACTCACACTCAGAATACAAGAACCTTTCAGCTTTTGTCAGACCCATTTTGAGAGCAAAATGCCCCAATTCTGTCAGCAGCCACGCCACCTATCATGTCTCTCCCGGCCGGTGACAAAGTATTTCAATAAAACCTGATAACCGCTGGCTGCCTGAATGAGGACTGGTCTTACACCCTCACATAACGATTGGCTCTGTATCACTGCTGTATTATAGAGCTGTTAAAGCCCTCTGAGGCTGCAGAGTTACCTCTGGCACTGGGCTTAGCCTGACACAACACTAGAGAGGTTGAGGAAGCTAGAATGGATCAAGAATGAGGAGTGGATGTGGAGATGGAGAGGGGGGAGTGCTTGTCCTCCTCTCATCTGTAACCGGACTGTTTCCACCTTTCATCTCTCTGCTACACAGAAACAACTCAGTGTCCATACACACTTCTTCCACTCACACACGTTCACGCAGAGCACACTTCCACCACTGCACCTTCAAAGGCAACAGACCCTGTTTGGAAACAGTATCAAAGCGCTGCACTCGCCGCACATAGTTTTTAATTAACTACATAATAGCACTGTGTGTGCCTAATATTGTGTTGCCGAAGTGGCTGGGTACTTAATCGCTCATGAGTCAGTCTGTGTGGTGCCCCTCTGTCTGTACTTCTAACTATCTGTCTCTTGATTTCAGATCTTTGAGAGCGACGCTGGAGGTCAAACATATGCCCTGCCTCCCAGGAGCACAGAGGTGAGTCATAATGTTCTCTAACTTTGTACAGTTTGTGGATCTTTGATAAATCTTTTAAAAATTCCGCCACCATCTGCCACAGCCATCCTGTGATACCGTTTTATGTGCTGAATTATCAGTTACAGCGTGAAGTAGCCGTGGCAAAAATAGGTCTGCTGTTACTCTGACCTCTGCTGTCTTTCACAGCTTTGATAGTGGGCTGTGTGAAGATATTTTTACATGTAGGGTGCGTGAGGGAATCAGAAAGTGTGTGTGTCTGCCCGTGTACATTACTTGCCCAGGATCAAAGCAGAGATTCCTTTCATGTTGATTTTCAGGTGTCCTGAAAGATAAACAGACAGCATATCCAACAAGACTCTAATAAGATTTTTAAAGCTGCAGAACCACGTTAAAATCTGGTATGGACAGGGATCCAATTTACTGCATAATTGAGTTAATGGAGAGTTGAGTTGAAGTGTTGACCAGAAGCTTCGATTGAAAGTGGGAGTGTATGGGTTTATGGTGAAGCTGTGAAATGACTGAGTATGAATTTTGGCCATCTGAGCAGCCAGATGCTGGAACTGCAGCTTTTGCAGGTTATTGTGTGGTTCTAAATGTTTAGATCAAGGGAGTGTGAAATATTGCTGCAAGCGTCAGCTCCAAACCTCACTGTCTTCAAGATTCCGTATCTCTTTGTGCTCCTGGCCAGGCTTTTTTTCTTCTCTACATCTGCAGCTGGACAGTGGGGCGTGCTTGTGGTTAATTGGACTGCCCTTTGAAGCATAATTCTGTTATATTGCAAGT
Organism: Zanclus cornutus; assembly: GCA_029814745.1. Classification (NCBI taxonomy): domain Eukaryota; kingdom Metazoa; phylum Chordata; class Actinopteri; order Acanthuriformes; family Zanclidae; genus Zanclus; species Zanclus cornutus. The sequence continues at coordinate 17,660,792 of JAQQZW010000007.1, read as the reverse complement.
TGAGTCTTGCTACAGTTTTCACAATCATTTATTTATCAGTCCTGGTAATTTACTTACTCAATAATTGCTGAGATTTCATAACATAGCAACATTGCTGCAACATAGTCTTAATAGCGTTGCTGCATTCCCAGATCTCAGCCGTAGACTTGCTAAAGATAATGTTCTTATTACTTAAGGAATAAATGATGGACAGATTTTAAGAAAAATACTCATGTTGCAATAAACCAGAATAGTACTTTTAATGAAGAATTAGATTTTTGCGAAATGTTCTTGTCCTCTCTCTTGCTGGGAGCTAGAAGAGAAGATTGATATCAAATAATATGAAGCTACAGCCAGCTTTGCATAGCATAAGGACTGGAATTTTTTTATAGGCTTTACCTAAAGGGAATGAAATCTAAAGAAAATTGACCAGCCCTCTTGAGGGTCACTGAGGGTCATAAACTGTAGTGTAAAAACAACAATTTCCGTTTTACAGGGCCCATGTGCCAAACTATTTCTTGGCAGTGAGGGCAAGACTCAAGGAAGTCACTGTGGCCATAGTCCAATAGGCCTGCTCCACCTAAACCCCACATAGAACTTACGAATTCTTGTTTTAACACTTTGTTTTTTGCATGATACCTTACCTTTGGACAGAGCTTGGCTAACTGTGTCCATCTTTTTCCAGTCTAAGCTGACTGCCTGCTGGACATAGCTTTATATTTAACCAACAGAAATGAGAGTGGTACCAATCCTCTCACTAACTCTTGGCAAGAAAGCAGATAAGAGTGTTTCCCAAAATATCAAACTGTTTCTCTAATGAAGAATGATTTTGGCTGAAGTCCACAAGTTGACAAGGTTCTGAAGTGTCTTTTGAGCAAGTAGGTGAAGACCTAATAACTCAAGTGGAGCTGCTTTGCTGCTGGGCCCGTGTTCTGTTCTCCATGTAGAAAGGAAAAAGAAAATGTGAATTTTTTCACAAGTATCCATAAGATATGTTTCTAAAAAAAACTTTTGCTGTTTGTCCATTCAAATGAAATCTCATCAATGTCCTCCTAGATGAACAGGCGAAATTTGGCGCTGACAGATGAGCATAATGGACACTTTTAGAGAGAGCAGGACGGTTGTAATGAAGACTGCTGTTCCACAGGAAGCAGTGATTCATATTATGAGTCGGTGGTGAATGTGGCAAGTGTTAAAACTGCCCTTATTAAGGGCCTTGAAATGGACTCAGAACAGGAAGTGGTTTTGGGAAACAATAATGGCCTTCATTGGGTTGACGCTTTAATGTTTCTTAAAATGTGGCTGAGTGCTTTCGATCTTTTCTAGATTTGGACGTGGACGTGGAAAGCAGTTTGATTTAATGGGGATTAAGACTCTACAGAGTGAGAAGTAGAGAAAGAGAAAGAGACAGGGAGGAAAGCAGGGCTGTATTGATTTTTGTCAACACATACAGTTCTTCATTTCTGTCTTGATGGCTTTGTGCCTGTTGTCCTACTTGGGTCTCAAATCCAATGAATTACTCTAAAAAGCATCATCATCACCATCTTCCACTAATCCTTTGAAGTGAAGTCAGGTGCAGGTTGTGTTTAAATGTGTGTGCCAATGCTCACTTTTTTGTTGTAGTTGCATGGCTTGTGTGCACTATCATATAGCGTGTGACTGTCTGTGTGAGTTTGTGCATGTGGTCACTGTATTTTTGACACGACTTCCACGAGCAAGCTGTTTTAATAGGCTGAGGATGTGCTGACACTGTCTAGCGGCAGATTGTGACTGTTAAATACAGCAGAGAAGGGTAAGCGTCTATATGGGATGAACTTGTTATTTATATGGAGGCTGTCATTGCCTCCATAGAGGTTATAACACAGTTCACATCGACTTGCGTAGTTTTGCTCTTCAAATGCTCCATCCACCCACTCCTTCTGTAAGCAGCCGAGTGATTGAATGTTTTGACTGCTAGAAAAAATGACACGATAGCTTGACTTATGTTACTTTAACAGTAATTTTTCTAACTACATGCTGCACTCTTATTTTGAGCAATTCAAATATTTAAAATATACACAAATGGCTGCTTCTGCTGAGTAAATTCCAGAGCAGGGTTATGGGTTAAGATTCAAGCTGAGCTCCCTCTCCTTACATGTTCCTCTTCTTTGGAAATTAGATACCACCTGAGTAAAGTGTTAAAGTGTTTTCTCTCTTTTTTTGAAAAATTAATTCTCTGTCTGGTGACCATGATCCCAGCACTCTCACCCTTGTCCGTGACATATTGATCCGTCTTTCTGTGTCACCACCTCTCACCACGCTCCACTACCCACAGATACACACCTTGACTTCTGTCTTGAAGTCATTTATGAGGAACAAGCACCAGCGCTGGCCAGTAAGGGTGGCCATTTTTGTCACCTTGTGTGAGTGTGTGGAAAAGTGTGTCACAGCGGTGGAAAGAGGAACCTTGGGTGGAGCTATGAGGAAATGAAGAGTAATACCCTTTTAATAGATGTAATGGAGGGAAATTAGCTGAAATTGTCCTCAACCGTTCCTCTGTTTCTTGTTGATGGTCACCATATCTATTTGAGGCAGTACTGTAATACTTGTGTTGTCCAGTTGCTAAGTGGAACAGAAAGGGTGTATTTTTATGTTTTTATTTTTGCAGCGGCCACTGCCGTTACTCCATCTTTAGAAGCTGACGGCTTGCTTGGAAATAATTTCCACACTTGAGAGGAAAGACTGAAGTATTGGTTTGAATTTTTTGGCTGAATGCAAATGTAAATAGAGCATACACATCCCACCACACAGAGCACTTGTTGAAGTCCAGCGCGTGCTTGGGCCGGTCTCTTGGCAGTAGTTCATGGAACATTGACCAGGCAACCGTCTGCCCGTTACAGCCTTCTCAGACCATGAATGAGTGTACAGTGTTAGTCAGCCACTGGTCAGGTCAGTGCAGGCAACCAAATCTTAGTTTTCCGGTCACGCCATGTTGCTGGGACGCAAAAGGGGCTGTTATGCAACCAGTTGCCATGACAGCTTGTTTGTCATCCTCTGTTCGCAAGCATGACTTCACGTCACTAATAGGACAGAGGTGGGTGTTGAAGAGGCAGCTTGTGTTCCTCCATCCCAACAGGTAAGGAAGAAAAACATTTTGGTTAGAACACCGGTGGCCTTTATTTTGGCACGAGTTCCTTAAGCACACTTGCCAAGGGGACATTTAGATGGAAAATGAGGCAAAAGTTTGTCTGTGTGCGTGTTTATCTGATCTACACTGAGAATGCTACTTGTGTGCATTTGTGTGTGTGGAGCTAAGTGATGCTCTGAATCACAGGCCTTAGTTTGTCCCTTTAGGCTTTTTGTCTGGCTCGGAAAAAGGTCTTTTTCCTCTTGAGGTGATGCATCAGCAGCAGGCAGCCGGCTTCTGAAACACACAGAAGAGCTCATACAAAAACACATCAGACAGAAAGCCTCAGAGACACACACACACTTACACACATCACTCTCCATTTTTATGACCTCATAATGCATTTATAACAGCACTGTATACCCAGACCTATTCACTTTTTGTAATTATCCCTCTTGGTCTCGTGTCTCAGTTTAACCGAGGAGTCATATCATCTTTGTCAATACTGCTGAATCACTGGCTTCTTCAGCCCATAAGTTTAACATTTGGTGTGATTGAGCCTCTCCTCAGGATTGAGGGCCTTGATAATTGCGGTTCTAGGCTGCAATGTGGCGTTTCCCACAGCCCATAAACGCAGCAGTGGTGCTTTTCCCTCCAGAGACACACAGTCGCAACCAAAACCCCCAAATAGCTGCCTGTGAGGCTGTGAGTTGGGCTAGTCCCCCGTGTCTTAATACCTAGCTCAAACCTCACTGTTAATACCACCAACAAATGATAACTTTCAAATGGCTGACCTGAAAGTTCGACTGATTTTTAAATACATTGTCCCCATTCATCACTTTCAGCAAAATTACTCTTGTGGCATTCAAACCAAATTAGTCCTGGAGAGCTGCTCAGATCTCATCTGGACGTTAGACCTGCCTGTCTACCCTTGCCAATTGTCTTGTGTACACGGTCATTACGATGAATATTATGTGAAGCAACTGCCGTCTATGTTGTCAAATGAATTTCTGAATGGCTAATTGTATGACATTTTTGATCCGCCGCTTGATCCACAGCCAAGCATTTAATCTAATGGAACTGTATTGATTTGTAAGCTGTTACTCAAAGTCTACAGCTCTCTCACCCGCTCCCTCCCTCTCTCTGTTTACCTCCTCCTTCCCATCTTCTGTTCCCTCTCTCCTTCGTCTAATGCTGCTCACCTTCTACCTTTAATCTTTCTTCACCCTTCTTTTTTACCCTCTCTTCCTCTCTCCCAGAGGCTGGATGTGCTGACCAGCATCTACTCCATGTCGCCCCCTGAGGGCGGTGTGTGGGACAGCATCAGCGGTGCCACAGACGTGCTGACGTGTGTCTTCATGCCAGACGGCCTGACAGTCCAAGTTCCTGTCAGAAGAGACCAGACAGCCGCCGACCTTCTCTCTGCAGCCTGCAAGGTTGGATTGGTGGCTAGATGCAGATATGATGACACCATTACAGTTGTCTCATATAACTAACAGTTTAAAAAAACAAAAAAACAAACAAACAAAAAATAAAACAAACAAAAGTGGTTATGTCATTTGGATTCAGTAGAATTTTACAAATTCTGCCATTCCTACCCTAATGGTGAGAATGTTCCCAAGAGCTTTTTATCCAGTGTCTGAATTCACAGTGTTCCCTAAGAAGGACTGCAGATAGATAGATGCAAACACACACACACTCACACACACACACACACACACCACACACGCACACACACACACACACACACACCATAGTCCCTTGGGCAAAGCCTTATTTGTTTACCACAAATTTCTCATCACTAAGTGTAAAGTCCGTGAATAATTCACGCCTCGGCTGTACAGCAGCTGTCAAGCTAAGCGCTGGTGCGTGAAATATGTCGGCTGATTTTGTGCATGCAGACTGCTGAACATTAAGGGACTCTTGTGTAAACAGGTGAAACAGCTGGACCCGGGCCTGCACTGCCTCCGACTGCACAGACGAGCGGGGCAGGACGTGGAGGTTCGATATGTGGCTCCTGGAGAGCTCCTCCGCGATGTGGTGAGGAAGGCAGAAATCACACTTACTTCAGATACACAGTGCTCTTCATTATCTGCACTTACTTAATGTGTATTGATTTGTTTGATATTACCCTGTAGGTCAATGATCAATTGGAGGTGGTCCCAGTAAATGTGTTCACACTGCACATGAGCAGGCCGAGTGGCAGTGGAGACTTCGGTGAGTTGGCCTCATGTGTGGAGTGATTGTCTGTGTGCAATTTCATGTAAACTTCATGGTCCTTTATGTAATCCTGCTGTCAGTCTAACTTTCTTTGTTTGTCTCCTTCTTTGATTCTCTTCCTCCTACCAGGTTTTGCAGTAACAGGACACATAGACACCCAGAAAAACAGCAGGATATTTGTCAGTGAAGTGCTTCCTGATGGACTGGCATTCAACGAAGGTGCCTACTTGCTTAGGGATGACACAGACAACCTTAAAAGCACTAATAAAGGTATCACATGTAGGATCTGTGTCACTGTCGCTTGTCTGTGTTCCCAGGTCTGCGTCCGGGTGATGAGATCCTGGTGCTGAACGGCCGGTGTGTGTCAGGCCTGGACCTGGCGCTGATCCAGACGCTGTTTGCTGAACAAACCCTGCACCTGAGCCTGAGGCGGGATGGACCCCGGCCACCAATGGCAGCCCCCACCCATGCAGACCCTCCTCTAAAACACCACCAGGAGGTTCGCAGCAAGCATCACCGAGCCAAGTCCTCCTCAGGTGCTTAAATCCAAACACGTGTGGATCCAGTCATTATTGGGAATGTGTTTGTACTAAGAGGCTTTAGATTTTTACTTAATGGTGACACTTGACAGTTAAATTGAAAGAGAAGTTTATATTTATACCCTCTGGTTACCGTTTGTTAGCATCCCTTGTGTGTGACAGATGGTGAGAAAGATACACACTAAGAGAGAGTGAGAAATTTTAGCTGTGAAATGTTTGGCACACCCATCAGGATAGCACTTTCTCAGATCTGTGTACATATGAAGGGACAGTTTAACAGTTTTCTGTGCAAGCTGGCTGTGTTGTTCTACCTGTGAACTGCCTCAATGTGCCACTGCTCCAATTTAACACCCAGTTTACCCATCCAATTTTACTTTGCTGTTTTGTTGTTTTACATTGCTTGATATATATATACTTGATATATATCTTTTGCTTCGTGATTAGTTTTGTTATTAGTTACATCTATGTATGTTTGTCTTTGGGAAGTCCTTTGACTTGCTGTCACAACCTGCCACCAAAGTGCAACATGCACTGTTTTCAAAAGTTAAAGTAATTTATTAAACAGACTGAGATTAGTTAACTCATGTAGAGTGGAGGCCGTTGGAATCAGTAGTGCAAGAGTGTAAAAGACTGGAGATGGTGTGTGTGAGTATTTTGAGGCACATGTAAACAAAATAAACGAAGAACTGGAGAAGAAGCTGCAAAATAACAAAATGGGTGCCTGCAGAGAGGAGGAGGAGGAGGAGGAGAGAGAGAGAGTGGCTGTTAGCAACAGCTAGGACTTTTCTACCTCCACTCTCTTACACTCTTACATTGCTGATTCTACTGACCTCCACTCTCCAAGAGTTAATTAATCTTAGTCTGTTTAATAAAGCATTAGACCCAGGTGTTCCCAGTTGGCACTGATGATCTCCTGCCCCATCCACTAGTACCAGGTATCTGAAACCCAAGTAGACAAAAGGCAGACTGGCAGGGAAGTGCAGGGGTCGCCACTGTGTTCTTAGTAAGGAAGTATGTCAACCTGAAAGTTACTCGATGCTCAGCCTGCTGAGAAAGTAGATGCTTTTGCCACCTAAAACCACAAAACAACCACCAGGCTAATGTTCCAGTTAAGACCTCGTTCAGATCTCTACTTCCTCAAAAGAGAGTCACTCTTTCTTCACTGTCAAAAGTCACAAGGAGAAAAGCAGTAGAAAAGCTCCAGATGAATGTTCACAGCTCTGTGTATCCTGAAGGAGAGGAAAGGCCATGAGGGGCTTTGTACCACAGAGGGCTCATTATCGCTGTGGTTGTATAGCATCTTGTCAGCTCGCCTTAATCTCACTGCAGACACAAGGTGTAAGGTCATTCATGTCGTCGGACAAACACAGCTGATACCAGCCTGGTAGAGATACATCTGTCTGTTTGTTCAAGCGTCACTTTAAACGGTAAGGGAAACTCATCTCGGGCAAAGAACTTTATCTGTGGTATCGGCAAGTTTAAGATTAGGTCTGTTTGCTTTCTGATAATTTGAAGGGGTCACAGAACAGATCGGATTATAACCTTAACTTTAAACTGCAGTTATTGAAATTTACCTTAATTCTGTAAAAAAGTTTAGATTTCTATAAGGTTATTTTTTATATTTTTTGATGTTTAGGAGGAAGTCACAGTGAACAGAGGCAGTGTAACTTGCGTAAACCATTATAACACAGGATGCTGCAGGCTCATGTTGTGCACTTCACTCCCAACTGCATGGCTTTTTAACAACTTTTTTTTAATTAAGAAACTATATAAATACATAGCAAAACCTTCCTACTGA
>JAQQZW010000007.1:17411490-17423416 GCA_029814745.1 Zanclus cornutus | reverse complement strand
ATTTGTTACAAACCGCTCCAAATGCTCAACACAGGGAAAGAAACAGGAGAAACAGTGGAAACTAAACAGGAGTATAATGTATGAACTCTTCCAAGTCAGAATGACTGTAGGTTTGCTTCTTCTTCACATTCAGCCAGCATTGTGTGAATGTAGCAATAACCTGCCTGTAAGACCTCTTGTTTTTTTTTTTAATCTATTGTTTTTGTTTGGATTAAACAAAAGAAATAAAGTATGTTTATTATTGAGTTTTATAAGTGTTTGTAGGTGGATATTGTTACTACATGACAAAGTTGGGCTTGATGTGTCCCCTGGTTTCCAGTCTTTACAATAAGCTGGCTCAAGAAAGAAAGAAACACTAACAAGAATGTCAAACTATTCCTTTAAATTCATGTGATATCTTTTTGGGCCTGTAGTCATCCTTGTTTTTTCAATTTTGATGCTCAACTACTAAGAAAAAAACTACATCATAAATATAACACAGCCTCCCTAGACTTTTTCTTTGACAAACCAAATACATTTAGAGCCAGTGTATAATGCAACACATAACAAATCATTACTTACTGTAATTTGTCACAATATAAAAATACCCTCACAGATACCTTGAATCCAAGCACTGCACTGTAATGATTTCCATTTCACTTATTCCAAGGGAAATATCCTTACAATCTGTTTTGTGTGTATTTATATACAGTGTGCAGTGAATCAAATGTGTGTACATGTGTGCTGGACTAGATGTGATTCCAGGTAGGCAGTTACACAAAAGTGCTGGAGAACATCCACAGCAGCAGATGACTAACCTCATGTGGACCTCAGATGTTTGAAGCGAGCTGTTATAAAGGGAAAATTCCAAAGAGAACAAACAATATTTCAACAGCAGCAGATCCTGCAACTGCTTTACGGTGTATGGTATGGTGTGTGCAGGTCAGAAGGAGTCAATGGAGAACAAGAACAACATGGCTGACGGTTGTGTAAGTGAAGACTTCAGCAGACAGGTCACTTCAGATGTGGAGGATGAGGGCACAGAGAGGTTACAGTTCTATTGTAAACCTGGGACCATCCATCCTGGTCAAAGAGAGATAGATGATCTTAATTTAAGAGTGGGGTCTCTCTGTCATCACAACAGGGCTTAAGGTTGAGTCTAAGCACACCATGGCATATACTATAGGCATGCATGTGCTCAGTGACGATGGTGTTAAGGCCATGTCTAGATCTATAATAAGCACTCTAAATCATCCTTTTATCTTATCTTACACTTATATGCTCTGAAGTTGGATACAGAAGACAAAACAACCTAAAAGATTGAAAATCAAGACAAGACTGTTAGGGGACTCAGAGCGTGTCAGTTGAATTCCCCTGCAGCTTCAAAGAAGACGCTAACATTAGATTCAAAGAACATAATCTATCGGGTATACATCAGTCTCAGTTTAAATAAAAGAAGAAATAAATCATTGCCACGGGGTGGAAGACATATGCATAATAAATTTCTTAAGTGTGCTTGTAGCTTTCCTGCCCAAGCAATACCATAAGTTAAAATTCTTTCCTCTAAAATTCCAAATTGTTACTCCCTTGTTCCACTGTGCCAACATTTTAACACCAGTAGGAACCAATATTTTGTATGTAGTGATTCATACGTTGAAATTAAACCTTAAGTTCAGAAGAATTAAACGGTAAGTTAAAAAAATTACACCGTAAGTCACAGGCTGTGTTAAGTGTTACCTAGTTTTGTTATGGTGAATTTGGCATGCATATTAATTAGCACTCATAATGAAACTATGGAGTGTAATGATGATTCGAGGGATGTCACTGACTTTATTTCCAGATTTTCGGAATTTACACAATCCATATGTGCTGCGGTAAAGACATGCTGGGAGAGGTGACTGAAGAAGGCAGAGTGTGTGTCCTCTGTGCACTCTGTGTGTGCATGACAGCACAGTCGTTTCACTGCTTCAATTTTACACACAACTATCTGAAAACAAAGGTCGTACATGGTGTACTGAAGGTCTGTTCTGCATTTCTTTAATGCTTTTTGATGTTGCCTTGGATTTCTACAACACAATGAGCATTTCATCTAGTTAATGTGGTTGAGGTGAAAAGGTATTCATGCTTTACAAGTATCTAAAATCAGAATGGAAGCCAGAGCCTTCAGCTATCAAGCTCCTTTCCTGTGGAACCATCCTCCAGTTTCAGTCTAGGAGGCAGACTTTCTCTCAACATTTCAGCGCAGGCTTAAATCATTTCTTTTTGATAAAGCTTATATTTAGGGCTGGCCCAGGCTTGCCTTTTACCAACCCCTAGTTATGCTACCATATAGGTTTAGGCTGTCGGGGGACTTCCATGACAAACTGAGCTCTTCTCTCCTCTGCTGTCTCTCCATCTGTTTTACATGCTTGTGACTAACTTGCCACCTTCCCCAGCATCTTTCTGCTTTCATGTCTAGCAGTATGGATCCATGGATAGTGGTTGTGCCTGGATCGTGGATCATGGCTGCACCTACTACTGTGATCCTGCTTGATGCTCACTGCAACTGTTGTTACTATTAGCCAAACTTTTCTTCTCCTTTTTCTTTGTCTTCTTTATCTTCTTCTTCTTCTTTGTCTTCTTCTTCTTCTTCTTCTTATTATTATTAGTAGTAGTAGCAGTAGTAGTAGCAGTAGTATTATATACTTACAAACACTTTGCATATTGTTATGTACTATTATTATTACTAGTCACATTTTTTTGCCAGAATAGTTTTTGTTGTTTTGCTGTTGCTGTGCATCTTCGTCTCTCTCTCTCTCTCTCTCTCTCTCTCTCTCTCTCTCTCTCGCTCTCTCTGTCTCTCTCTCTCTCTCTCTCTCTCTCTATCTGACCGCTGTCGTCTCAGATGTCTGCCCACCTCTGAGTCGGGTTCTGTTCCGAGGTTTCTGCCTGTTAAAAGAAAGTTTTTCCGTGCCCCTGTCGCCAAGTGCTTACTCGTGTGGGAACTGCTCGCAATTATTGGGTATCAGTAAATTATAGAGTGTGGTCTACAGCTGCTCTAAACGTAAAGTGTCTTGAGACAGCTTATGTTGTGATTTGGCGCTATATAAATAAAATTGAATTGACTCGACTTAATCCAGAAAAGGCAAGCAAGATTTTCCTGAGTCCTGCCACCTGCAAATTATCTTGGCATAATCCTAGCTTTTAAAAAGCTGTGGCGTACTTAACAAATGACCACGAGAGTCAACAGTCCAGTGAGACAGCGCTGATCATATATTAAGCAGACTTTGATCAGAGATTTGACATTTTTATCTCTTTAAATTGAAAGGTGCTAATGGAATATATGGCTCACAAACACAAACACAAATAAGACCGCTGGTTTGAATGTTTATAAAGAGGATTTATAGCTAAGTAACGTCTCATATGAATTGACATTGAATACAAGAGAGGCATCATTATACTTGATGATGCCTCAAATGTTATTTCTACATTCTGGCTTAAATTCGCCACCTCATCATGAGCGTCGCCAATTTCCCGTCCCCAAAATGGTCAGAGTGGGTACAGTCTTTTCAGCCCTTTGTATTTATACTGAAAATTTTTGCTTTTCCATCATGATATTTTTAAAATCCATAAAAGAGTATAAATACACATTTTTTTAAAATTTGCTGAAAGCTAATTTTGCTCTTTCTATTCTTTTGACTGTTCCAGGGGAGCTAATGCCTGTGTCACCAGGCAGGAAGGGCCCCTCAGGATGTACACCCTGACACAGAGGGGACTGACCTGGTGCTAGAGGTTGAGGCACCGAGGAGGGGGCAGAAAATGAAGGCTTGGAAGACGGTGGCTTGGATCCCACCATCACCACCAGCTCACCCTCTGTGCTTCATCTCTGTACCCCTCTGCACTAAACTGCAGCAAGTCAGTGACCATGTGTGGCCCAGTACCCATCATTATCACATACTTTTTATAACTAGAATTGACAATCCATTTTATCTTCAATCATGAAAGAATTTGTTGTGGCCGAGTGGTTAAGGCGATGGACTTGAAATCCATTGGGGTCTCCCCATGCAGGTTCAAGTCCTGCCAACAACGTGATGATAATATCTGTGGTGTGAAACAAATGTCTCTATTGAGTTCAACTGTGTTCCCTGTTAAAACAGGGAAGAAACCATCAGAGAACTGACTGAGCTTCTACCTATTGTTTGATTTGAGCTGTGTTAGAAACAAAACAGGTGACACTTCATTAATCATACAATTTAGAACTAGAATGTTTCATCAGTTTTTAATCACACAAACACTGTGATTATTCACTTGGAGAGGCTGATGTATTGGGGTTGTGCTTTTTGTCAGCCTCTTCTCTGACATTTGTGGTGTCACAGGGTCAATCCCTGATGTTTCTATTGAAGATAAATTCTAGATGAGAGTAAGTCAGGTAACTGTTCACATGTGGCCTGTTATAGCACAGCTAGATCATTCAAATGATGTTTGATAGATGGAAATATACGTCATATACCAACTTTTATTTGCTAAGAAATTTACTTCACCTTTGATGTCTACATACTGTAAGTTTTTCAAATGTAACATCATAGTATACTATACTCTCAAAGGCCATAAGATCCAGAAATGTTTCCATTTATTTTTCAATCCATCACCCACTCTGGAGCCTCTCCCAGCTCATGTCCTACACAGGTTGCCACAGTGTTAGCTGCGATTAGTTAACACAAATATACAAACAACCATTCACACTTATCTTCAGTTCACTCTAATTTCCCTTCATTTGCATCTAATAGTCTGTCAAAGAGGAGCGGGGTTGTAAAAAAAGGTGAGGAGAGGGGGATAAATGGGAGGAGGGGTTAGGGTGTGGTGTGGAGGAGGGAGGGTTAGTGGAGAGTCTAGGCAGGAAGGAGGTGGCAGGGTCTTGTGTTGTCAGCCATTAGAGTGCCAGCAGCACACTATCATGTTCAGGAGGCGCAAGAGTCCTTATTTGACCAAGGAGCTCTTGCCATGGAGATGCAATATGGGGCTGATAAGCTCAGCAAGGCAGAGCCAGATTTGTCATACGACTGCAGCAATGTTATCTACAACCTTCAAGACCTCCTGCAGACCCATAAAGACCTGCTCTGCTGGCAGCACTGCTGACTTGTGCAGTTCCATTGGCAACAGACCTGTCTGCCTCTTTGTGGGGCTGCTGCACTCCAATGCCAAGTGCACAGCAAACCTGAGGACAGATGGGTTGTTCTGCTCTGCCACACAGAGCAGGGCCTCTTGTAATAAGTCATCAGTCCTAATAATAATTATGACCTCAAAGATGGTATCCATCTCCTCCTCAGTTAGTGAAGGTTTAACAAGAAAGAGTGGGGCCTTCTCTCTCAGACCGTGGCTGGTGGTCACCGTGCTCAATCTTGTCCTGAACAAGTAATGGTTTTTCTTCCACGGTGAGCTCAGGCTGGGTGGCAGTGTCCATCAGCATGATGGAAACCCTTGGTGAGGTCTTCGCATCTTACATAAATGCCATCCATTCTGTCAAAGTATGAGTATATTACACATTTTGCTGTGGCCTAGCCTAGATCCTTGCCTATAATGCAGAGTAGCAGGCACCCCAGAGGCTCGTCATTGTTTAAAAGTCTCTGGACACAGCTGTGCACGACAGCCTCGCCTGAAGTCTTTGTCTTGGAGGGCTCCCCGAGAAAGCTGATGTTGTTGATCGAGTGATGGGAAGCTTTGGCACCATCCAGCTTTTTATTTTGTCGTTCCAGCTCTTCTTCTTGTTGACATATTAAAAGGAAACATGTTTAACAGTTTGTTTTGTCGATGTGAATTATTGGAAATATTTTCATTTTCATGTAGAAATGTTTTCATTTGTTCCCCTCAATGTTACTTTTTCTTTTTAATTGAATTCCCCAGCTGTTCAGAAAAACTTTAGTAGTTGTGATTTTGAAACAAAGAATGTATTTTTTACATTCTTCACAGCCTCACGTTATCCCTGCCTGTCCTCAAAAACGTCACCCCTGCTATGGTTTTGTTCAAAGTCAGCCCAACAGCGTCTGATGAGCGATGTTCAGAAGCTGACACTTACTTTGGAGTCAGGTGTGGTTGGGACTTTGACCTGGATAAGAGCTGGATGGATGAGTTTGGTCTCAACATGGGCCCCTCAAAGATGAGGTTGATGACTGCGTTCAACCTCTCCTCTGTCTCTAACTGTCAACTCTTTCAGCTGGTTCATCTGATCCTGAAATGTTTCAGGATTTAGCCTGTTTAAGATGCTTTTCACACAGCTGAAGAGCTCTTTTGGCTTGACCTGCTGGACAAACTTGATTGTGCAAAAATATCCATTCCATGTCGACCTGCTGAATGTCTGGAGGCTCATACTGTTCAATAAAGAGAAAAAAAATCTCACATTGTTCTCATTCACGATCAAGCCGTGAGGTGGAAGACATATGCATAATAAATTCTTGGAGTGTGGTTTTGGCTTGCCTGCCAAAGGAACACTTGTAAAAATTGATTGACACAACAACCTTAAGGAAAACGGCAAAAGAATTTGTTTTCATTGCACTTAGTCTATTAAATAAAAAACAATTATTCACAATTATTAACGGCTCTGTTTACCAGCGCTGTACCCCGTTGGTACCCAGTACTTAGAAAATACTTACAGCATAATTTATTTCTTCTGTCCTCTAAAATTCCCAATTGTTACTCTCTTCATCTGCTGTACCTACATTTTAGTGCTAGTGGGTAAGTATTTTATTTGTACTGATTCATACATCAAATTACAACTTAAGTTGAGATGAATTATAGGGTAAGTGTTGGGAAATTACACTATTAGTCATGGGCCGTATTATAAAGTGTTATCCTTTTTTTATTTGAACTTAAATATATTTGAGTACTGTTTCCTGATAAAAAAGAGTTGTCAAAATTGTCAAAATGAAGACCTGTGCAAAAACAAATTCATGACTCTTTGAGTTAAGTTACAGATGTCTAATCTAACTCATGGGAACACAGGACCTTAAGAACACAGGAATGACTCCATGTGAAGCTGGAGCCAGTAGCCTGTTAGCTTAGCTTGGTATAATGACAAGAAGTCGGGCGGAAACATCAAGACTGACTCTCTTTAAAGGTCAAGACATCCACTTAAAAGCACCTCTAAAAATCACTAATACAGGTTTGCTCAACACAGAATCTCGGCTGGTTGCTTGGCAACATCACGGTGACAACAGGAATCCAGGAAGTCATTACTCATGGCAAAGAATTGAAATTGCTGCATTCACACAATGCTGAATAGAAATTGTCCAGCAAATAACCCCTTGTAAAACAAAAAGGTTTGGCCCCAGTTTGGCCCCAGCCTTATGCTAAGCCAAACTGTCTCCTAGCTCCAGCATTTGACACACAATATGAGATTGGAATCAATTTTTTTATATAACTTTCAGAAAGAAAACAAAAGTACTTTAAAAAAAAAAAAAGACAAACTATTCATAAGTCCTCAAAGTATGCCAGAAGCTTTGCAAATTGTCATCCATTTAGTGGAAATTGTGTGTAGGCCTACTTGATACACAGCAATTCGTTTTTTGAATTAACACTACTGTGTTTAAGAAAAACCAAATTATTTTTTGCCACTGTTCTAGACTTCCAATATTTTCCTTCCATTTCTGTGTGATGTCCGTAGCACTTAAATGTAAAAAGTATTTTTCATTTTCATGAACTTAATAATTACTTATACCTTCACAAAATTTTCTGGTTTAGTCATTACAAAAAGAGTTACTACTGTATTTCATTGTACAACCTTGTGTTGCAAAATGACGATTAAATCATCTTGAATCTTGAATCTTGAACATCAGCTCATTATCATTATGAGGGGATACAATACGAACTTTTCAAATCAACTCGACTTAAAGTGCACCACACAGAGATAACTTAAAACTGACAGAAAAGAACACTGAGCGGACGTTCACCACAATGGATTGTACAACTCAAACAAGTTTCAAGAGTTTACAAATTGATTATAATTTTGTATATGGTACTACTTGCAAACAGACTAGCTTAAGCTTCAAAAGCAACAGGTCAATGATATTTCTTTTACATGTCAATTACACGCAACAGTCTGTTTATGGAATGTTCGATGTGACATTTAGATATTGCACGTATCACAGACATCACGTTACCATGCATACTGTGTCTTTAGTGGGTAACTGAACAGAAGTGTATGGTGCAGCAGTACTGATAAAAGACACTCAAAGTTTCTTGTTTTGGCTCTGCAGCTTACAGTGCTCCACTAGCCCCTGCTTGGTTTCCTCCCAGCTAGTCACATATGTCTTCTTGACAGACAGTCCTGTTTTGTCTGTCTGCTGCAGCAAAAGCTTAGCTTTGCTCCAAACACCACCAGACTGACAGCGGGGATTTACAGTTAAGTGTAAAAATCAGGAGCAGATTGGGTGTGTTTCCCTGAGGTGTTTGATGTGTCAGCAGCTTCCACATGGGTGGAGTACTTGTTCACTTATTTGTGTAGTGCGTGTATATACAGATTCTGTCTGGCGCTTAAGTAAAAGAAATACATGTCACAGGCCAACAGCACACCTTGAAAGAACAAAATAATAGTTGAGTCAGATTTGGGTATTTCTTTATGACTGTACAGGTGTATGACCTCATGCATTTGCACAGCTATAATATGCAGCAATTACCTAAAAAATTACAGTATTAATCCTACAAAAATCCAAAAGAATTCCCCACTTTGCCTTACCAGAGGCAAAATGAGAACCATATTATCCTGACAATAGCTATAGGACATTGTATTTGGCTTCTGAGATAAGTCAGAGTCTTCAATAGATCAAGGGTTTATGCTTCTAATAAATAAAATGTAATGTAAAGAGAGAGTTGGATGCACACTTTGTTGCTGCTTGATGTCCACATGACAAAAGGCTCAGCGGGGCCTCTCTAACAGAGTCCAGGCTGTAAAGTTTATGAGCCCTTGACTTGATTGTTGTGAACAACTTGAATTTCAGATTGTATAAGTTGAATTTACAAGCAAAACATTTGGAAAGTGTACAAATACATTAGCCAAGGGGACTTTTTAAGGCTGCGTGTCTGTTATTATCTGGATTTATGACTTGCTGACAAAGTATTACATGTCTGAATGCCACTGCTGAGTGAGTTGTACACATACAAATACAAGCACACTCATTAATGGTAATGGAGTGGTAACATTATGCACCTGAAACAGCTCATGTCAATTATCTTCTCTGTCTACCAAGGGTGCCTTACTCTAACTATGTCACTCACTTTATTGTAGTGGGCCTCAAGTGGCTTGCAGCCCAGTAGCAAAATGGAAATATTACGCCTCTGAGTTTTATACCATCTGCCCTCCTGCAAAACTCCTTAAACTGTGACAGGAAATATTTAGACAACAAGATCAGCGCTGTTGAAATCACAGGACAGATGGGACCAGACAGAGAGAAAGAAAAAGAAAGCAGACTATTGCACAGTAGCATGTGAACTGTGAGGATGTTTCCCAATGTATTGCCCAACTCAAAAGATGGTTGGTTTTTTATTTAATGGACCTTATCAGAACTTTGTCCCTTAAATTCCTTTATGCCTCTCATGTTTCCTGTCACTCCTCAAAAAGAACAGCTTTTTCTTTGCCTGGCAAATGTCTATTTCAACCTTCATATCCCAGTTTGGAATGCTGCTATCTCTTAGTAATCCCTGGGCCTAAGCTGGGATAAAATCACGCCTGATAACATCGTGAGGGTTTTTTCTCGTAAAAATGAAAATGATTTTCTTTCCAGATAAGTGAAAAGATGTTTTTGGCTCTAGTAGTAACAACATGAAACTTGATTGATCACTGTAGGGGAAAGTTTGCCTACTCTTACTCCAGAGAGGTCAGGGGTCAGGATCTGAACATCGGAACAAAACACCCGAAGCTGGTGGACACTAGTTGTGTCCCAGTTCTGTACCGCATACTAAATCTCAGCAGGTTTGAAGTATGCAATGTGTTCATGCTGGAGAGGTGACAAAAGTAAGTATGCTAGAAAACAGTCAGTATACATACAAATATGCTTATTTTTTGAGTGTACTGTTGATTGTCCCTCAGCGCAATCCATCCCTTCTTTATCTGTTACCGTATATCCTTTGCAGGGTCGAGGGGCTCATCAGTTCATCACAGGGCTGACACATACACACTAAGAACATTCACACCTACAGGTAATTTGGAGTCGCCAGTTAACCTAACCTGCATGTCTTTGGATTGTGGGAGGAAGTCAGAGCACCTGGAGGGATCTGACGCAGATACAGGAAGAACATGCAAACCTAGAACCTTCTTGCTGTCAGGCAAGCTCCCTCAATGCAATGCACAAAAGAAATAGAGGAGCTGGTGGTAAGACTGCTCTAGAGTGATCTTTAGGAGAAAAAAAGAAAAGAAAACAAAAGTGTAAAATATGTTTTAGCATTAAATATTTAATCAGGCATTTTGATGTCTTGTCATTAAGTTTAATAGTAGCATTAGCTACACAGTCGGAATAGAGAATGGAAATGGTACAAAGCTACAGTCAACACCATAAGGTCTGAGGAATCATTTGAATCTAGTGAAAAATCACCACCATGATAATGAATGTTTACTCCTCACACAACATTACTTCTAAATGTAGGGTGACAACGTCTGATGAAATGTAGTAAATGAACTGCTGCCAGACAACGAGACAAAAAATGTCATATCTTATTCAGTCACTCCATCTCAACTGTGACTCAAGTATTTCCAGCACCATTCAGGTCCACCATTAAAGTGTTCATTATCAACAAGCCATACGTCAGTGGAATAACAGAGCGGGAGCGTTTATTTTCTCAACTCCCTCCATTCATCTATCCTGTGATCCCTGCTACCGCACCAACCCTCATGTCACATGTGCTTAATGCAGCCAATGTGTGTTTCGTCTGCACAGAGTAATCAAAGCAGTTGATCACACAAATCCAGACGACTCAGACAGTGTTTGGGTCCTAATCAGACTGTAGGACCTCCAACTCTTTCTGTGGTTTAGACACATAATAATCCCATGTCAGTCAGATATGTCTGTGCAAACACACATGTACTGCTTTCATATGTGTACCACTGCCTTTTACACACATAAACAATCTTTGATATCCTCTCTTCTTTTTGCCTGTCCAACTCTGTCTTATGTTCGCATACAGTATAAACACACGCATACGGGAGCAGTGGGGTAAACCTATTTCCACCTGTTTCCGATTACTCTAATTTGCCAGGGAGGTTGAGGAAATGTGTGACAGCTGAATCCGGAGTAGCAAAACTGACCCTGGTGAAAAATGAGTGGAAAACGAGGCAAGCACCTTAGTGAGAGAAGTCATACCAGCATTTGGAGTCAGGGTTTGCTACCTTTGTGTGTGTGCAAGACCGGTTAAGTTTAGTCTGTCTTCTATTGTGAATCAGTCATTCTCTCGCTCTCTTTAGCACACACACTAAGAAGATTTAACAGTACCCCAGAGCCTGGCTGACTCACTCACTTCAGACTGACTGACTGAAGTAAGAGTGTGAGGCTGGATAAATGGAGCACAGAGGGGATGAGTCAAGAAACAATCCAGAGCCAGACAGGATCAATCCATCACACTAAAGAGCTGGTATCGTTCAAGCCTGCTCCAATGATGCCCATTCAATATAGTAAAAACTGCTTTAGTGGGGCCACTCTTTCACTCACACATAAGGAGATATACATTGGAGCCCATGGAAGAAGCCATGAAATCTGCGAGGAAGAGAAATGAAGAGTTCAGAGAGCCACAGGGAGCAGTGTTGGAATTCAGACCTGATCCAGGACACTATACTATGTTTCACAGTCATGCATGGCTGTCTCCCAGAACTTGGACGTTAGAAGTGGAAATCTCGAATCACTGATTGCTGATTCAAATAATTTGTTTTGGACATTTAAGTTACAAATGAGTTCATTATATTTGTTAAGGGAAGAATGTTGAAAATACA
>JAQQZW010000007.1:17090696-17101709 GCA_029814745.1 Zanclus cornutus | reverse complement strand
AGAAAAGTCGGATCACTCTCTAATGTCATGTTTTGGTATCTGTCAAGGTGCAGCAGATCTTCTCTCACCTTGTGACATCAGGCAACCACTGAGCAGTGAGGCTCGGCCACTCCAGGGCGTGAGTCATGACCAGGTCGTAAAGAAACGGGGTGTTCTTCTTCCAGATCTTGTACTCCTCATTGATCACCCTTTCCTCCACAGCATCATCAAATGCAGCTGTACAAAATATATTTAGCAGCAGCACAAAGCTATTATAATAAAGAACTAAGTCATAAAGCATCTAACTTGACTGGACTAAATTATAATGTGATGACCGGTGCCGGTTTAAGATGCTCTACGCTGTCAAGTTTATTACAAAGGTTTATTTTGCTAATATGCTAATGTTACCACACGTTGCCACAGTTACCTAAAGTTACATAAATACATAACCCAGGCCGCGAGGAAGATCCCAAGCAATATGTCATTTCGTGTTGGACAGTAACATTAAGTTACCTGCACTCGTGATTTAAAACAATGTATAACGTTAGCCACTTTGCTAGAAACTAACGTTAGCTAACAGCTAGCTGACCGGTGTGTAACAATGAGATGCTGGCTGGCTGGCGCGCCAACAACCACCGGCACATCCTGACGCGTAGTTTCTATCATTCTAGACAACATACACTCACATTTAATCAATTGTTTCATAGAAGTGAGCACACATACCGTCTTTATCAGCCATTGTGTCGTTACTGAATCGCTAATACTGGCTAAAGAAGCAATTCTTTGGGAAAGTGCTCTGATGGCAGCACGAAGGACCGCGATGGCGCCAACTCCGGAATAGGACTGGCCAATCACCACTCACCAAAACTGACAGGAACTCGTTACAATTAGAAATGACTACATCCGGGGGGTATTTCTTTCTCAGGATGGTGAAGGCACAACACGCCCTGTCAGTGCTCTAACCGTGCAATCGGACAGGAAACACTGATCGGTCCGACAGTGATTTTCTCACCCTGGCTTAGTATTCAACTCACCCAACCGGTGAAGGCAACGGGTTCTGACAAGTAAGAGGTGGAGTTGTGCAGGTTGTGGCTTCGCCGTCCTAGGGAAAAAAAAGCCATTCAGATGTCCTCCTCGCTTCCATGTTGTTAGCACATAGACATGGTGAAGATCAGATTTGATCATCTTTTAAATCGTTAAACAAACTTACAGCTACAATGGACGACCGTCTTTTAGATCTGACAGAGGCACAGAAAGCTATCAAGTCAAAATACCCGCCAATCAACAAGAAATATGAATGTAAGTGTGAAGTTATAATAAATGATGTAGCTAGCTTAGCTTGTTTAAGTATACTTTTGTTTCTGAAAATCGCCTTTTAACAGTCTCCAGCGTCAGCCAACGTTAACTGTAACTAACGTTATATTCATACTTTAATTAAAATGAAACTGTTTATGTAAGCAACATATGCCATACATAGTCTTTGAAAAGAATATCGTCATATCCGACCCGCTGTTCTAAGTTGGTCCCTGGACTCCTCATACCCTGGCTCATCATGTTACCTTGTGTTTACCATTACAGACCTGGATCATACAGCCGATGTACAGTGAGTACGATCTGATATATTAGTAGAATGCTTTTCAGATTGCACATTGATCAGCGGTCACCACTTTCATATTATTCGCTCTCTGTTCCAAGGATTCACTCCTGGGGAGACACTCTTGAGGAAGCCTTTGAGCAGTGTGCCATGGGCATGTTCGGCTACATGACGGACACAGAGACAGTGGAACCGCTCGATACTGTTGACGTAGAATCAGAGGGTGAGAGCACTGACAGTTTTTCTGCTCAGTACATCTGAAGTCTTAAGAGCTCTGTCTAAACTAAACTTTTTTCCCTTCTCAAAAGGTGATGACATGGAGTCTCTTCTTTTCCACTTCCTTGATGACTGGTTATACAAGTTTAATGCAGACCTTTTCTTTGTTCCCAGGGTGAGTATGTTGGTCAGTATTCAGGTATAGAGTGCTGGAGATTTTTTTGTTTGAAAACATCCAGGGGATGTATGGCGGTGTCACATCAAGAACAATCAGTTTTATTTGGGCCCTGGTATTTTCTTTTTGGAGTATACCTTTTACCCACTGTTCCGCACAGGTGTCCCGCAATACAAAGATATGTATGTAAAATAGAAAAGAGACTCTTAAGTCACCATATGTATGACTATGAGTGACTGTCTATCTGTGCTTGTCCTTACAATGGTGGTGCAACCTGTTCAGGTGTTTCCCTGCTCACTGGATTCTGTATACCGTGATAGCCTTTAGATGTTTGTGGTCCTGAAAAGGATTTACATCATAACATGTGACACTGATGCCTATTGGTTGAGTTACTTTACACTGATGTACACAATTATGTGATGTGTATTTTGATTCTTGTTGTATTGACAGACTATGTAAAGATGCTGCTAATTGATTGAGTATTTCTTTCCTTATGTCATTCCCCTGACACAATTATATGTCCCATCTGTCCACTAGGAGATCAAAGTTTTGCACATAGACAGAATGCACTTTAAGATTCGCTCCATTGGGTGAGTTTGGATTCCTCTTCACAATAAAATGAAGGTTACAGCAGAACAGAGATGGTTATATGTTGAAAACCTAAACTATCCTAAAATAAAACCTCATATTTGAAGTGGATGTGTTTGAAGTTCAGAAAACGTTAAAAACTAGAAATGCTTGGAGGGGTAAAAACATTTGCTTGCACCAGTGAAAGTAGGACATTAGGGTTCTTTGGTTCTTAGCATTACTTTATGAAACCTAATAATGGCATCCCAAGAAGCAGCCACACAGAAATGGGTTCTTAATTAGAACATCAACACCTTAACTAAGAAGAGGTAATAGCGCCTATATTTCCATAGACAAGTTCAGCCTGAAGCAGGAGTTCTTGGTCCAGATTTAGTAGATTTACCGTAGATTTACACGACTGTAACTGAATCCATTACCTCTTCAATCACCACCTGATTTAGCTCTGCATTATCGCACTCTAAGTTTAGACTACAACGCACTGTGTGATGTGCAGAGAAAATCACTGGATGTCAGCTCACCCCTCTTGACAGACCTGCACTTGTCCAGGACCAGGAAGGGAGCACAGACACCATGAATTCCAAATTGCATACTTTTTCTTTTTACTTTTACTACATACTGCAGCTTCCCTAACAAAAAGATGTACGGTTGCATGCAGTGTGCATTCAATTGGGACCTAATACTTGAACTTTGACCCTCTTGCTCATACATATGTCGCAGTAAGCAGCCTGAAATTTGATGTATTAATTACTCAAGTCGCAAAAAATATGTAGTAATTACACTTGAATGTGCTGTCATCTGTCATTGTGCCTTTCATCTGTCAATGAGCTGTCGTGTGCCTGTGCTCCCTCGGCGGCTCAGTCGATGTGACACATCTTCTGCTAGGCAGAGGACTGTGGAATAGATGAGCCAGAAAAGCATGCTGGCTTGCATACTGCAAAATGCAACCAGATGCAGCAGGACACTGCATTTGACATATGTTGTATTGGGATAAACAAAATCTTTTTCTTGCATACCAAATAGTATGGTAGTATGCGTATGGGAATGCACCCAAAATTTTTATGGAGCGTACTACCCTGGCT
This sequence comes from Zanclus cornutus, assembly GCA_029814745.1. Lineage (NCBI taxonomy): Eukaryota > Metazoa > Chordata > Actinopteri > Acanthuriformes > Zanclidae > Zanclus > Zanclus cornutus. Next base: position 17,098,078 of record JAQQZW010000007.1, on the reverse strand, counting down.
ACCTGCTCTCTCAGAGCTTCCCCTCTCAGCAGAGACTGAGAATAAAAGCCCTAAAAGCTATACTCACATGCCACCTCCGGTGATTCTTTCCTCAGGACATAACCCTAATAAAAAAAGATCCCTCTCAAAATATGCGTATTGTACTCAATACTGTGGCACACTGTGAACGTTTGCATTGTATATTAGTCTGATCCTCTAATTTTTGTTGACTGGTGTGTTTGCACACTATGTACATATGATACATCACACAGAATCTTACTTCCTCTTTAAATTTATTTGGACAAATTGCCATTGCTTTTTTGTTGTCTTCTTCTGCTGTCTATTCCTATTGTTCTGTTGTATTTATCTCACTTAAGCTCCCTCTCATATGGCCATTTTTCTTCTGTTTTATCAAAGTTGGGGTGAATAATTTTCTCTGACAAAGCATCCACAGGTAAGCCAGTAAAGCTTGTTTAAAGAATATGAAGAATGATTACTGGAAGATTGTTTGTTCATTATATAAAAAAATGGAATAAAAGTACAGAAGATATATGTATTGTAAGTGCTGTGTCCTGTGTTGTTAATCCAGGGGACTGAAGTGAAAGCCATCACATACTCTGCAATGCAGATTCACGATAAAGAAAAACCAGAGATATTTGCCATCGTTGATATCTGACGATAGCTTCAGAGGCAGACCACGCTCCTGGTTCAGTGGAACTGGACTAACTACATGGCCATTTTAAATTACCATTTAATTTTTTTTCTGAGACAATGATTATTTACTGGTAAAATCTGATTTTCTACTTGAAGGCTTAACTGTTTACTGACACAAGCATTTCTTGTAATTTCAATACAATAGAAGATTTCTCTGAAAGATTACATATTAGGGATGTGACATTAATATCTTATAATATCTTAACAATAAATGACATCTGCGAATGGAAGTGATGTTCAGAGAAATACATTGCACAGAAATAATAGAACTAATTTTTAGTGCAAATGTCAACCCAGTTTTACTTGAAATGCTTCTGAAAATTCTAACTTTTACTTATCATAAAAATTTATTTTGTCATGATGCCTTATCAATCATTGTAAATAAATCAAGAGATGTTTATTTTGCTTGTGAGGGTTTGAATAAATGATTTGTGGTACTTCAAGAGAAAATTTCACTTTTGAATCATTTGTGGATGTTTGGTCATTGTGGAGGCGGTAAATGAAGAAGCGGTAAATGGGAGCTCACGTTGCTACAAGTTATAACATAGCAAACATTGTAAAAAATAACCATAACGCACCATTTTGGGTTCAGCAGAGCAACACATTAGGCGTCATAATACACTGACTCTTCTCTTAAAATGATTTAAACCTGCTCACATATTTATATAGACCCTTTAAATAAATGTAGTGTTTGCATTATTGTTGTTAATAACACTATGGTTGATTTGGTTTAATTTGTTGAGTTCTGTGTTTCTTAGGAGGTTAAAAAAGAGAAGACATTGTGGACTTAGTGGTGTGTGTCTGTACCTGTTCAGAGGGTTGAAATTTGAGATTATGTCATCATAAAAGGAAGAATGCTTCCAGTGAATCAACATAGCAGGGGATTTTTATTTGTAGTGTATTAGCTGAATGCGATAGTGCAACAAACTGATTTGAAAGATAAATTACAGGTTTGCTCTCTTGGTGCAGATTGTATGTTTTGTTTGGTACTTCATGTTGAGCCTGTGTGGAGAGAAAGGGGATGACGTGTCAGTGCACCTCAGGTCATGCTGGTTGTTATCCAGGTGCTAATTCAGTTTTAGCGCACTGATCCTATGCCCTAATTTCTTGCCAGTGTATCCCAGCTGGACTTTGGTTTTGTTGGTGCCTTTATGATTCAATGCTTGACTTACCTAGTTATATCCAGTAACAAACCACACCCTCAAGCCCAGCTGGAATGTAAATGGAGGAGCCAGAGGAGAACAATAAACAACCTGGCAAGCATGATTACGGTAAATCCTGTGCAGTGAGACATCAAATGTAAGAGGGGCAGATTTTTGCAAAAATGATTTGGTTAGATAAGTAATGGAGGATGCTCATGTCTGGGCTTGTGATTTTTGTTTTATACTGAATGGATAATCCTAGACTGTTTCTTAAAGCTGTTTTGAATAAATACCTTCTGAAATATATGGATACAATGCAATATAATACAATGTAAAATAGAAGGTGCGAGCAGCATGATGTTTATGGTGGGTATGGCTACAGAAAAATCACTTAATCTTTATTGTCACTGATCAAATACATGTGCAATGCACTGCATTACAAGAACCAGTGTAAAGCAAGCATTTCTAGTTCTTAAGGTTATGCAACAAAAGAGACTGTGCTATGACAACTGGATTATAGGAGTTGCTTAATGTATATGACACACTTAATAAACCTGAGGACAGATGTGTTCATGATCCAGGCACACAGCAACAAAATGGTGAAGATATCTTACTTGAGATAAACTGCAAAAAGGTCAACTTAAATGTAATTTGACTTGAAATTAAAATTGTGGTGGTAATTTATGTACAGCATTCTCAAGTTTTATGATAAAGAAAATGAGCAGATAAAAGACCAGTTCTTTAAATAGAAGCTGATGGAAACACCCTTTTAAACCCTTGATAAAGAATTTACCTTTCATGGTCTGTTGTGGCCTGTTTTGGTAATAAAAAGCTTGTTCAGCAAGGGCATACATTTCCATCTCATGGAGAGGGTGTTTGATTAATTACAATTACGTAATGAGATCACACCCTTTGCTTCCTTTTCCTATAAACATGCTACATATCTTAGATGCATTTAGCCAAAACAATTTAAATCAGAAATTATAGAAACAGACTTAGGCACGAGTAGCAAAACTTTATTTTAATAGCTATACCAATAGATACTGCTGGATATCTGGGAAAAACATGCAATTAATTCAGTTTTTCCCTTTCATTAACTTTGCCCCTGCCCTGATGGGTGCATCAGGAGGTCATCATACCCAGAAGTGCCTGCAGTGTACTACCTTGCTTTGAGTTGTATTAGGTCTGATAAAAATGAATTTATATAAAATTACACAAGGAATGAATACAGGAAGAGAACATTCAGGTGACAACAATCTGTCATAGCAGAATAACAAGATAAGCAAAACAAAATGCCAGCAGAACGACAGCATACATTTACAAAGCCAGAGTATATTTTCGATTCGTACAAATACATGAAATGAGGTAGACAAACTGTCTGGATAGCCCTCTTGTATTGATGATTTTATTTTCAAATGTAAGAAATGAGGGTTTGAGTTTATGAAATTTACATATGTGGATATAATATTTTGCCATGATTATTATAAGGTTAATAATATAGTATTATTTGATTTAACTAGTTTTGACATTCTCAACATACGCAACTTCCTCCCTGTTCTGGGTCAACGGCGGTGACGTTATTGTCTCCTCCTGTTTCTTTCTCCCATCACACTCAAATGCAGCTGCGCCATTCCTCCTTTGTCTATTAAGGAGAGAAAAAGTGACTTGCAACGGAAAGAAACTGGAAGGCTTTGCAGCTTAACTGTTTTATTCCACAGTTGGGCACTGCCGCTATCTACGTAGCTGCAGAGTGAGTTAAGGCGAAGCAAACGAACCCGTGCTAGCGCGTTAAGTTAACTTACGAGCTAAGTTAATTCCATTAAGAGCAAATCTTAGTCCGCCATAGAGTCGAGCCCAGCACAGAAGAAAATCAAAATGGAAGACACTAAATACCTCCCGGAGCTACTGGCTGAAAAGGACAGCTTGGATTCATCGTTCACGCATGCCATGAAACTTATTTCTGCAGGTAATTTAATGCTTGCTAGCTTATTGAGGCTAACACAACCTCGATACCGATAGCACAGTCTGAGGCCTAGGATGTATAGCGGCCGACAGGGGCCTGAACAATGGTGCAATAAACACGTGGTTGTTTTAGCGATGTGGGTCAGACCCCCTCTGTGAAAATGTATCAGGCTTTGTTTAATCCACCCGGCAGCCAAATTATTCGATGGGATGTGTGCATATCTGTTTATGAAAGAATCCGTTCTGTTCAATCGGACGTCAGTACCCTAAAGTCAGTTTATTGATAACTCGAATTGGCCTCTTCGACTCAGACTCCTTTTTGCAAGGCACGTTTATTTATTATATCTTGATAGATGCACAAATGCAATTACGTGTCGTGCCAACGGTACGAAACACACTTAAGAAATGCACAATAGACATATAAGAAATACTGACAGTATGGTAGGTGATGAGCCAAGACTTTGATGTTCTGTTAGGAGTAGTGAAAGATGTGAAGACTTGTTTTGATTGGCTGCTATAGGATCAAGTGAAATGTGTCCTGTTTTGCCAGCATGGGAAAGGCAGTTTGAGTGTGTAGCTTATTGGACATTGCATCAGTGAGTGAGACATGCTTAAATTTTTTTCTTGCTTGCAGAGATTGAGAGGATCCAGAAAGGTGAAACCAAGAAAGAGCCAGAGAAGGAAACGTATCTGGACCTATTTGCTACTAAGAATCTCAAACTCAAAGAGCGAGTACTCATTCCTACCAAGCAGTACCCGATGGTAGGTTATTTTTGTTTTTCTCATTAAGGGCTTTACTACTGTCTATTGTCCCCAAGGGGCTTGGGTATTAGTCAGCAGTGTTTAGCGACTGTTAAGTGGGTTACACACAGTGGTACTAGCATATTTTAATGACCCCCCCCCCCCTTTCTGGGGCAAACATGTAAAGTGGATGCACGCCCTCAGCGCTGGCCCTTAAAATGTGAACACCATTTGCGTAAGCGTGTGGTGCATGTGTGATTTAATCCGACATATCTGAGTTGGGCACCCACTCCTCTTACAGCATCACTGTCTCAGACTTAATCAAATCAGGCGCCCAGTGTCCTACTAAACTTGTTTCTGCTTGAATAATTTTGCAGTCATCTTAAAATAGTTTATGGGGGCAGTAGCAGCTACCATGGAGTCAAAAACAGTGACCTGATTTCATGGTGGAAAAACTGTGCTTGAGCCTTCTAAAATATTTCTTACAGGTGAACTTTGTTGGTAAGCTCTTGGGACCTCAGGGCAGCACTATCAAGAGACTTCAGGAAGAGACTGGTGCCAAGATTTCTGTTTTGGGTAAAGGTTCCATGAGGGACAAAAACAAGGTAGGTGTGGATGATTTCCTTGCTGCTGTATTCAAAGGATGTTGACCACATTAAGGCTGTGGCTGAAGTTTTGTTAGTAGTTTTGCATTTACATTTAATATCTTCATCAGGAGGAAGAGCTAAGGAAGGGTGGTGAGGCAAAATATGCTCACCTGGCCATGGAGCTGCATGTGTTCATTGAGGTGATGGCGCCCATACCAGAGGCCTATCTGCGTATGGCGCATGCCATGGAGGAGGTCAAAAAGTTCCTTATCCCGGTATGCCTTCTAGAGAGCTTATTTCATTCCATCTACAGAACCATTTTGTGTACCTTAAACTGTTGCATTCCAGCTATGTAAGCAATTTCTTCTCTGGGTCCTTAAGAGCACTGCCTTTTATAACTGACTGTTTTTGTCTCATCGGAAGGAACCTGGTGAGCATGATCCATACATGGATCCTCACTTCCTGAATGGATCTCAGGACGGTTCAGGCAGGGGGCGAGGTGGTCATCTGGGAAGGGGCAGAGGTGGACCACCTGGTGCTGGAGGACCTAGGTAGGAGCCTGATTCACATGAACACTAAGGCTGTACTGAGATCAGATCAGGCGTTGAAGTGACAATGCCAGTTCTTCCTTTCATTATAATGTGGGCAGTCAGTTTAGGCTTTTGTGGTGTGGACTGCAGGGGATGTGGGAAAAATTGTTGCAGACCCTGCCGCTGAAAATAGAAACTGGGTCAGTGTTTTAAGAAACAGAACCTGATGTCATGATGTGGAGGTCAATCAACCAATCGAGAGGGAGGGAGTAGAAAGATAGTAACATGCATCTGCAATTGGGCTGACACCCCACACTGCCGCACCAACTGCCGCTAATAGCTTCTACATCTGATTTGGTCTGAATAAGAACTTACTTTTCTCTTAGCACATAAGCAGAGTCTGGCAACACACTGCGTCGGGATGTGAAATATGTGCTTAAGTCACGCTTTGCTTAGCAGTTTTCTGTGGCTGATCAAATTGTACAACCTGTCTATCTTTCCACAGGGGCCGAGGAATGCCACGTGGGGCCCCTCGAGGAGCAATGCGTGGTGGAGCTCCGCGGGGAGGACTTGGACGGGGCAGCGCTCCTAGAGGTGCACCATCTGGTAGGGGTGGACCACCTTCTGCTCCTAGCAGAGGAGGTTCAGCTGCCCGCTCTAGACCCCCTGCAGCAGGGGCTCCAAGGATGCTCCCTTCTGGAGCCATGTCCCACCAACAACACCAGGGTCTTCCGTCAGCATCACAACCCAAAGCTGATGCCTATGAGGACTATGTAAGTTGGTCAAGTCAAGGTTTCTTAGTTTTACAACCAGTGATCTCTTGTTGCGCTCAGTGTGGGTTCCTTGACATTGACTCTTTTTTTCTTTTTTCCCTTCTAGCCTCCATATGAGGAATCGTATGCAGAGCCTGCCTATGAGGGATATGATAGTTACTACAGTCAGCAGTCTGCACCTGCGTAAGTCAGAATTTATTTAGGTGACTTTATCTGACTATATAAACTAGAGGAGTGCTGTATTAACGCTTCTTTATTGCCCTCAGGGATACTGAATATTATGACTACGGACACGGAGAGGCCCAGGAAACATCGTATGAATCTTACGGTAAGATTGTAAAACTGGCGTGGACTCTTATTCTATTGTGTACACATACACTCACCGAGGACTGCTGTTGTGCACTGATTGAACCTCCTGTCAGCCTCACTCACAGTTTTAACTGATGTTTCGTACTTGTGTTTCTGTCCTTGTAGCTCAAGATGACTGGGGGGACAACTCCTGGTCCAACTCCGGGGCTGGAGGCAAAGCCCCACCGTCCAGGCAGGCAAAGGGAACGTACAGAGAGCATCCATATGGAAGATACTGAACGGCTACTGGTAGAGAGTTGCTATGGCAACTGTCTCAGATTGTAACTCTCTGAACTTTTCAAAAGTAATTTCCCTCTCGTCTGCTCCCTTTGTTTTTTTAATGGTTTATTTTATTTTATGTTTTTTTTAAACTCGTTAGAGACGTTTTGTTGGATGTATCATAGAGTGCCAGAAGAGAAACAAGAACACACAAGTTTTTCATTGTTTACCTGTTTCCATTTAATGTTTGTTTCAGTTGCGTAGTTAGCAGTTAAGGTCCTAGTGACATAAACAAGAGAGGAACAAGAGTGACATTTAGTGGTATTTGTTGGTTACAGTTTTAGTTAATTGTTCCTGGAAAAAAATGTGATTGTGGCGATTAACTCC
>JAQQZW010000007.1:16904147-16915112 GCA_029814745.1 Zanclus cornutus | reverse complement strand
CGGATCTCCTCCCCTTGACGGATTGGACAGATCTGAGTGACTTAACTAACCCTGATCACCTGTCTCCATATCACTATTGTTCATGCTGGTTTCTCACTCTCCCTGTTCCCCTTTCCAGTGAAGAAGAGGAACTCGTTGATCAGTTGACATTCATAGTATAAAAGCCAAAAATAAAAGTCATTACCAGCTGTCTTTCCGTCTCCCGAGTGCTGCTCGTGGGTCCTAGCTATAACCGTGACACTGTAAATGTCCTGCTGAGTTCTTCAGAACACGCAAAGCCCTTCTTGTGTTGGACAGAATGCCAGAGCATATCAAAGCACAAAACAAAGAGAAAATCAAAGCCTGCAACTCCATACCTGCCATCATCCCTGGAGGCTTAACCAAAATACTCCCCCCACTCAACATTACTGTGAACCAGATTTTTAAGGCTGTCTTGCATCGCCTGTGCTAGACATGGATGGTGGATGGGGAGCACAGCTTCATGACAACCAGGAGGATGCGTCATGCAACTTTCCAGGATGTTGTGAGATGGTTTGTCAGGATGCGTTAAGATATTTAGCCATTGTTATTTGGGCTAGTGTTAAGTGAATAATGTTTCCAGATTATCACAAAATGCTTTTCCTCTTGGATTTTTGTGAAATAAATGTTTCAAAAATAAATGCAACTTAGAGACTGATGTGGCTTGTATGTTTTTTTTTTTTCCTCTTCATGGCGCATTTTTATGACAGATGCGACTAATACTCTGGTGCGACATATAGTCCGAAAAATATGGTAGAAATAAGAAAATGTTAGCCTACACATCACACTGTCACAGATAAATTTCATCCTTCCAATTAGTGCCAAACATCACAATTAAATGCTAAATGCAAAACACTGTTGCTGCCAAACTATCTGAAATAATTTGAGTAGCAAAAGGTTATGACCAGGAGTGTAGTACTAATTTTATTAGTACCGGAGCGCATCTTTGATGCACGCGCATGTGTGCCTGCACACGGTTAACATAAGGCTGCTTTGGCTATTTGACAGCTACCAGAAATTTTAGTGTTTTCTTTCATGTTACTTGGTGCATGAGTTGACGTTGTGAATCTCTCTTGTATGACATACACTATGGTGATGATCAGATCTTGAAGCACTCAAAAATTGTATATAAATTTGAACATTATTATACAAATTGCAAATATTCTATTTCCTCACTTATTCTGGGTAATAAATCGAAGGCAACCGGACTTGTTAATATGTCTGTGAAGACGTTTCGCCTCTTATCAAAGGGGCTTCATCAGTTCAAGCTCGTCTGACTAGGCTAGGCTAGTATTCTATTAGGTAGCTGTAATCTCTCACACATGATGGATAGCCCAATGCAGGCACCTATGAGCAGTTCACTGCCTCCCTTGCTTCTTCCCCTCATGTCCTCCTCAGTGTGTCTGAGTGTGTGTGTGTGTCTGTGTGAGCCAGGCCTACCCTACCTCACAGTCAAACAGCAGGTGCAGCTGCCCGTCGATCCACTCCTCGATATCCAGCCTCCTCTGCAGGTCCTTGCGGTTGTATTTGACCGTCAGCTTGCCCAGCTTGCGGTGCGCCGGCTCCTCTGTTTTGTCCACTGCCTGGAACATCACCCTGGATTGGGTGCTAGGATCTGACGCCATGGCTGCCACGGCCTTAGGGGAACCGTGGAAACACACTGAGGTCTCCCTCTCTCTCTTTCTCTCCCTCTCTCTCTCTTTCTTTCTCTCACGCACACACACACAGACGAACCCAAAGGCTCTGACACATTCGTTTTGCACACTGACTCTCCTGCTCTGTCTTTATCTCTGCCTTCCCTGTGGGCTGCTGTTCCCACGCGTATCTCCTGTTATCTTGCAGAGTGTTTGTGCTCTCCCTGTCTGTAACGCTCGCTTTGGTTCTCTGCCTGTCCCCTTCCCCACTCTCTCTCTCTAAAGCTCACTGTCTTGCTCTCCTTCCCTCCTCCTCTTGCAACACCCACTGGCTGCACTATCAGGAGGACGGTAATGAGATATGCCTCTGTGCGTGCGTGAGTTTGTGCAAGTATTTGTGTGAGTCTGCAAATGCCTCATATGGTGTGTGTTTGCTTTTTGCTTTCTTCCTTTATGTTGCAGCAGTTGGGAGAGCATAGGTCAATTACAGCAGTAAAACCTGGAGATTGGGTGAGAAGGCAACCATAGCAATTAAAAAAAGAGTATTACTCTGGCTGAGAATATGCCAACATGTCTTACAGATGTTAAAAAATGTAGAAATGAGTGTTGATACTTTTATCTGTAGTCTATGATTTGTCATCAGAAAACATCTGCATTCCCATCTGTATTTTCCTAATATCCACTCAGTAAGAGTATCTAAAGTATTTCTCTGCCAAAAGGGCTTGACATGCTAAGGGCTTTTGTGTTCACAAACAGGTCCTACAATAGCTGGGTCCCCCTGACAGGTGAGCCAGGGTTCCTCTAGTGTGATAGCTGCCTTGTCCTTTATAGCAGGCATTATCAGGTGTACGTTTAATAAGCCTTGAAGTCAAATTGGCATCCTCAGTTACGCAATCATTAATAATGGATGAACAGGAGATCACTATTTATGGCTGTTTAAAAGTCAAATGTCAAATAAAAGCCTTGAAACCATCAATGTTTGTGAAGCCAAATATCAACAGTGGCACCAAACCCAAGGTCAGAAATTCATAGTTGTACCTCCTGGTGCCAAATTATTACAGTTGAGACAACAGAGACAAGAGAGCTGTGGAGTTTCCACAGATCCTATTACGATATGAATAATGGGGTTCAGTTTTTTGTTTTGGCAGGGACTATAAATAAGCCATTGCTGCGCGAGTTCACCAACTGATGCACCGTCTGTTACAAACACTGAATTATTGAGTGCCTCCAGCAGCTCACCTTTCCAGGCAAACAAATTCATTCATCTCGTCTTATGCTGCTCAATTTTGCACCGTCGGGTTATCAAAAAGAAATAAAAGGGTGAGCGGAGACCTGTGTGAGGCCTTCTCACGTTGGCTCCCGCCAGGTGACACATTCTCGGTGGGAGACAAGAAGAAGCGAGGCATGAAATGAGCTTGACCCGTGCCATTTTATCTTTCCCATCAGATGAAGATATAAAGTCATTGTCAGGAAGCTAATGAGTTTTAGTTTTCTACCTTTTCCCAAACTCACTTTACCTCGGGCACAATTTGAGTGGAATTATGATTCAGTCTAAATGAAATGAAACAAGTTCATCTACATTGCATAATTCCAGCAGCCACTTCCTGCTTGCTTAAGTTGTTGATAACTTCATTGGTCGCTTTATGACTCATCACATAATTGGATGACTCAGTGCATGAATCATCTCAGTATCATTAGAGTTGCATAAAGAGGAGTGGGGGTCCCTTGGGTTTAAATGATAAATCATTTTAATGATGATAACTTTGTGTGAGAGAGAATGAGCCAAAACACTCAAAATGTTCTACAATGTTGGAGAAAAATATAGTAAATTGCTCTCAGACAGCTGCTTCCTCAGCTGTAGATGGGGTCATACTGCCACCTTCTGGATTAAAGTTTACGGATTTGAGAGATGAAAACAATTCTCTTTCTTGTCTGACCACTTCACGTTTTTTTTTTTAGTGCTATTTTGTACATTTTTAATTGTCTTCTGTCACTATGCACTATGAAGCATTTTGTACTCCCTCTTGCAAAGTGCCTTATAAAGAGAATTATTTCTATTATTTCTTATCATTTCAAAAAAGTTTACGATATCAGGACATCTTTTCTCTCTATCAGGCGTATCAAAGTAACTAATTCCTTTCATTTAATTATTTAACATAATAATATTTTGTGATCGGATTATAAGTTGTTTTTCATTACCTAAGACCAACACTTGACTTGTATATAGACACTGTATGTTGTTCGTCACTGTTGCTTTTTTATATTTATTTTGTACACGCCTGTTTACAGCTTTTGTATGTAAATTACAGTTCTATATTTAGTTTAACTTATCTATAGATGTATGTTTATTTTTTAGCTGTATGCCCGTTTCTGTATTCATATAAATTGTTCCGTGTGTAAACTTCAGAGTAACTGCAAAAACGGAGTCAAGTTCCTGTATGTGTACACATACTTGGCAAATAAAGCTGATTCTAATTCCGACTTATCCTATTGGGTAAAGATTTCCATTGTTCTCTAATAGCTGTATGACTTTCTGTAGTGTAACTTCCTTTGAACTTGTTTGTGGGATGACTTTTCAATGGAGAAAATCAAGAATGACGCAAAGTCAAAATCAGACGAGTTCATTGCTCAATGCAGAACTTGGTCACAACTACCAGTCCAGGCCCTGAAGAGGTTAAAGTTGCTCCAAATTTAGGGGCACACAAATGGACAGTTCTCTCAAGACACATGGTTAACAACCACAAATACTGGCAAACTAAAAAGATAATATTTTTATTATAATTTCTTATGAACGGGTGGACAAAAGGGGGTTTAAGGAAACAGCAGAGCAGCGATCCCCGATCAGAGGAGGAGGTCCACTCATCATCTACCTGCAGTGTCGTCTTTTCATACCTTCCCAGGACATTTCACAACCATTCCCACTTGGCCTCATGGGACAAATCCAATGACGACCGTTTACACCTGGCCTCAGGTGACTCCAACGGCAGTCTTTACAACATCCAGGAGCACAGGAGAACCAGGACTTTGATAATGACTCAACAGAGGTTAAACCACGAGAATCAGTCAGTCGGAACTGAGGAGGCCCCTTTTATGACAGGATAAACGATAAAAGTATTTAGTATCAAGTTGACCTAGATCAACCCACTTTGGATAACAATGATCTAGACGACTAAGACTCTATACAGATACCTTTTTGAACTGACAAATAAACACTTCTTAAAGAAAGCACGCTATTTATATACACGCGTATACACTCTTTAAAACCAGGGTTCTTCACAGTGAACACATGAAGGGCATGCAAGTTTATACCACAGAAAACTACAACAAAAAAGTTAACATACACCTATATATTCTGAGTTAATGTCAGTGAAAAGACAAAGACGGGGTGGAAGAGTAAAGGGTTTGTAAACTAGTTTAATAACTAATCTAATAACGGCCATGTTGCCTGTCACAATAAGATACCATTTCATAGTGTAGATGTTACCATGTTTTATCAACGATGCTTGACGTTCACAGACACGCACACACAGCTCTGTCCTTGTTTTGTTTGGAGTCTCTGTCAGTCATCTAACAGTCACAAGGGAGTGGCATCTCAGGAGTGGAATTTCACTTCCTGTATCTCTCAGGTGAGTCACCTGGACAATGTCGTCGACTCTTCTTGTGAGAGTTTCGGAGTTGTGAAGGATTAGATCCGTCTGGAGAGCCGCTGTGGGAGTTTTGACCCATTTCTTAACGCACTGCAGGAAGTGAGGAACTATTTTCATGTTCTCTAACTGAAGGTTGATTTGCAAGAAGAAGCAAAGTGTTGTTTTGCCCGTTTGCGGCCTAAACATTCCAGGGAGAATTGACTTTTTAAAATAATAAGCGGTATTTTGATTTGTTACTGACTTTACTGTCGCTACAGGTGATATATTGATCTCACTCTTTTTTGTAAATATTTAAAGGACTTTTTTAAAAAATGAATTCACTCCTTTGGGGGCATTTGGGAGCGTTTGCGCTCCTGCTCCTCTTGTTAATGCCAGACTCCACTTTGGGCCAGGAGGTTGGTGAGGAATGCTTATCCCGATTCAAGAAAGGTCTGGAGGATTTTATTCTCGATGCCGATGAATCCGTGAAAGACGGAGCGACTTTCATTTCGTCGCCGAAACTGGATCGATACAAGGACTGCGTGACCGCCTGCTGCAAAGAGCCAAAGTGCAATGTCGCCTTCATGGAGAGAGGAGCTGAGGAAGGCTTGATCAGCTCCTGCTTTCTGTTTGATTGTCTGTATAAAAAGAAATACGCGTGCCGCTTTGTCAGGAAGTCAGGGTACATGAATTTCATCCTGGACTCCGTTTACGAGAGTTATCTCAATGTGGATGTTCCCCCAAGTAAGTTCAAAAGTCTTCTAACAGTTCTTGGGAATATGCATTTCTTTTAAACAATCCACATAGAAATGCCTATCACAGTTGGAGATAGTCACGAGAGAACTTTTATTCGTAGCATTACTGTGATTAATCATACTTTTGTTTGTTGTTTATATAGAACTGAATATTTGCGTTGCAAATGAAGATTTTGCAATATGCAATGAGATCATAGGCTTATGATGAAGTTAGTCATTTTACGTTCCTACTTTGGGCTTACCTGTGGGAAGAAAACTAACAAAAAAGTAGGCCTGGGCAATATATCATTATATTGATATCATGATATGAGACAAAATCTTAGATTTTGGGTAGGCTATGGTTTTATCGTATGGCTTAAATGTTGTCTTTTCCTGGTCTTAAAGGCTGCATTACAGTAAAGTGATAGTACCAGACTGTTCTAGCTGTTCTAATATATCATTTTTACCCACTTAATCATTATATCTACATTACAGATAAATACTCATCAATATAATTGTGTTAATTTAATAGTCATCCCTACAATGTTGCTGCAATATTGATATCTAGGTACTTGGTCAAAAATGTTGTGATATTTGATATTTTCATGTCGCCCAGCCCTACTATAGAATGCGAGTTTCCCTCCACAGGACCACACTTTGAATACCAAGGGTCTGTGCAGACATACCAGCTAAACAAATCTTTATGGCTATTTACTCAAGAAAAATCCAATTTTGTGTGCTCAGATAATTTCTTTTAGATCTTGAATGGTCTATGTTTGTGGTCAGGGTATGTGAGGCCACAGATTTAGGGCAGTAACCTTCAATTCAGCATGTTCACACTCGCCAGACCATGATTGCCGCCTGGCTCAGGTTTCAGTGTCTACCTCTACCTCTTCAGGTGTTCCAACTGTATTTGACCTCTAATATTTAATGACCCATGCACAAGTTACCATAGAGCTTGCCTGTGTATGAAATATACTGATACCTTGGCCTCTCTCTAGATGATTCTGACCGTCCACCGGTGGCCAATGGAGGCCAGGACCGGGTGGTTCAGCCTCAGGACATCGTGACACTGAATGGCAGATAGAGCAAAGATTACAAGGGAATTGCATCCTACCAGTGGCAAATGCTCACTCAGTATCCTTATGCTGTCATTGAGGTGAGTAAGGAGACTGCAATGCAAAACCCGTTTTTCAACACAGTTCTTTCTGAGAGAAAATTAGAAAAAGAAAAAAAACCTCCTGAAATGAGTTCCTATGTTTTGTTGATCAATCAATAGGAAATTAGTTGTCCATTATTTTAGTAATTGATGAATCATCTCAGATATTTTAGCTAACAAAAATGTCAAACATTTGCTGGTTCCAGCTTCTTAAATGTAAGGGTTTGCTACTTTTCTTGTCATTTATGGTAGTAAATGAAGAGCCTTTGGGATTTGGACTGTTGGTTGGACGAAACAAGCAATTTGAAGACGTTTTACTTTTTACAGTCTTAACAGTTAATCAGGAAAAATAATCTGCAGATTAATCAATATTGAAAATAATCCTTTGATGCAGCCCTACCCCTACTTCTCATTTATTTGTAATCCTGCTTGTGTGTCGGATATTCCTTTTAAATGTTCGCTGTAATGTTTATTTATTTGTGCCTTTCCCTCCTGCTGGTAAGAGTCGAATTTGTGGATTAAAAAACCCCACTCTTTTTCCCTGCCTTGTAGAAAACCAACTTTGATGACCAGATTATCGTCTCCAATCTGACATCTGGGGTGTACAAGTTCCAGCTGACCGTCATAGACACAACTGGCCAGTCAGACTCAACCAAGGTCACCGTCCTGGTCCTTACTCCTGAGCAGTCTGAGCGTGAGTATCTCAACTGAGGAAAAAGCTGACTGTAACCTCGGCATGATTGGAACATGTTCATTCATACAGCTCACAATTATCATCGCTTCAGCCCAAAATTGCATAACATTAATGTTCCACTGCAAATCTGGACTTGTAAATAAATTCTAATACCAAAATTGGCTGTTGCAGTTTTCTTAGTTTCTCTGCAAATATAGACTCATATGGGGCATTTGGCATGGGAAAAGGTTGAGTTTCACCGGTAAATATGAGTCATGTGTCCACTATGTTTGTTGACATTTCTTTTGTCACATTCAGTCACCAGTCTTATGTTTGATGTTGGGACATAGGTAAAAGAGGTCACTATCCTTTGGTTCCCTAAAAGTTGTTCATAAATTTTGCCCTTTTATTGACATTATTGGTTTGTCAATATTTTTTGAACATTTAAAGCTCATAATATCAAATTCCCAACCGATTGTGGCTGGTGTGTTATTCCAGTAAGAATTGCACTGTTTGTCTTTCTTGGTTTTGTTGGGGGTTGTTTTTCTCTGAGGAACTCAACCCATTGTTTGGCATTTGTCACTAGTGTGAGCCCTTCCATGTTAGATGCGATCAAACCTGTCAAGGCATGCTCGTCTAATTCCTGTGGACTGAATGATGAAATAGCATCAAGATAGAGAGATAAAGGCTAACGTTATAACTAGAGTAAATCAAATTCTACTTTGTAAGGGGGGACTTCTCAGAAATACAGAACAGCAGTTTGTTCAGTGTTATCTTTGGCATCAAGTGACTTATCCATAACTTATCCACGTCACTTAACCAGAAACCCAACAAAGAGAGCTTGAGTGAAGCTCTTCTGTCGATGCACGTTTGGAGTATCTTAAACGGAAGTGAGTTCAGCTGTTGTGGTTTTCACTGTTCCCCTGCTACCATCCCACTCTCCCCACCCCTAACTCCATAAAACCTGTCAGTCTGGTTTCAGCTTGGGTTACACAAGCAAGAGGACTTTGTGATCCTCTCGATTAAAAGTGATTAAGTGTAGTAAAGCAGGCTTTCTTTTGCTCAAGGCGGCATTTGCAGATTGTTGGTTGTTTGTAGACTGAAGTACAAGTAACCTCTTTTATCCATTTGGTGGCCCAGTCACTTATTAACAGCTTGTGTCCTGAACAGTGTTAGGAATGTGCTTCAGTGGAATGGGCAAGGCGGACTCTACATGTCAATGCTGCAACATTTACACCACAATAATGAATGGACTGCATAGTAACTAAAGCCATTGTGATATGATAACATGAGAAGTTAGTAATGAGGGTGTAGCTTTCAGTTCCTTGTATTATTTTAAAGTCGGGGCTCTTCTTTGCACTGCGTCGAAATAGCTGTGGTTTACATGAGCGCTCTGGTGATGCTAACAATATGTATAATCAACCACATGCAGACAATGTCCTTTTTTTTCTGAAACACACCGTGTCTTTTTGTACGTTGCATTTCTCTATAAGGGACAACCTCATGTGTAATTATGGTGTCTGTCTACTCACATGACAGACACCAAAAGTAGGATGTTTGAACAAACTGCAAAAGAAGGTCCCACCACATAGGCTATCAGATGTAGGACAAAATTATCAATGGTTGAACAGACTGTCTGAAGGATTTGAAAAAACCCTTGTTAAGTGTCAGGTGAGATCATCTGGTACACATTAGATCATAATTTTCCAGTATTTGGAGCGATGACTCCTGAGGAAGATCATTGTGTTGTGTACAGAAGACAACAACTTTGATCATTTATAACTAGACTTAACCATCAGTAAGCCTTTGTGAGAGCGTTAGTGCTATTTCTCACTTTACTGAACCGTTTTTCTTGTATATTTTTCTTGCACCACTAAATAAACCCTGTACATGACTTCATGGTGTGGGGAAGAAACTAAATTATTAACTCTCAAACTAACTCACATTGGTGGAAGCACTTGAAAATAAATAGATTCATGCCCAAAGGGCTCACCAGATATTTTCACTGTGATAGTATTACAAGTGAAATTCTATATGTATAAAACTGGTAATAAAGGAAAAACACATTTTCAGGAAGTATAATTAATTGACTATTATTAATTGTGAATCTAACCTAATCCTGTATTTTCTGTCCAACCAGATCACTGTATGGCTCCAAAGAAGATTGGGCCGTGTCGCGGTGCCTTCCCTCGCTGGCATTACAACGCTGCCTCAGAGAAGTGTGAGGAGTTCATGTTTGGGGGCTGCAGGGAGAATCTCAACAACTATCTCTCTAAGGATGAGTGCACCAATGCCTGCTATGGCTCAGGTATCCGTGCTCTGTGCTCTTAGACAGGAATTTTCCATGGTGCCACTTTTTTTTTTCTTTTATTTTGGTGTTTGTTTGTTTGTTTGTTTTTTTGTAGCCTGTGTATATTTACAGTATACAAGTATATTATTAAAATATGTCCTTTTAAATCTAAGGGTTCATGTTACAAACATATAATTCGTCATTGTGACTTCAAATATTAAGGTTTCATGTTAAATTTGTGGCTGTATTACCTTTTCCTTGTTGCATAAGTGTCAGTTTGTTGAAAAATGATACAGTCATTGTAAATGTTGGTGTTGGCTAAGCTTTTAGCATTATATGTCTCACTAGGGTACCAGCATGCATTGCCCTCTTCCACAGCATGTTTTTGGTACTGCTACTGGGGGTTGCCAGAATTCAGAAATGGTTGTCAGAAATGTTCAAATCCAACTTATGGTTGCTTCAGTTTTGTTGGCGATTTCTTAAATCTTTTACTCTAGATAAAATGAAAAGTGGTCAGTGAATCATCACCTGAAATAGCTGGGATGGCAACAAAAAAAACAGCCAGAAGTTAAATGAATAGGTTGATATTTTGGGAAATATTATAACAATTTATATCTTGCCAATAGCCAGAAGAAAAGATCTATCCTCATCATTTCTGTACAATAAATAGATGCCACAACCAGGAGACTGTTGGCTTAGCTTAGCACAGTGACTTGAAGCACCTCTGAAACTCGCTAAACACAACATAACTCATTGTTTTATCAGCACAAACACCGAAGAATAAAAATGACACATTTTGGTTTTAATTGGAAGTTGTGTGCTGGACTACCT
>JAQQZW010000007.1:15895472-15907309 GCA_029814745.1 Zanclus cornutus | reverse complement strand
GCAGCATGTAGAAATCTGGTTCCAGTGTTTGAATTATTGGTCATGAACAGTACGAGTATTTTACCAGTATACTGAGACCCAGGCAATTTGGCCTCAGATACTGTAAAGTGGGATACAATGCACATAGCCAGTGTTGTCATGCCAGTGGTACACCATCAATTAAAAAGCTAATCAGTATCTCACCCATAATGAGCTTAACAGCTGCACTAAAAAAAAACTATAAAAAGGCTGTAGTGCTATATTTAAAACAGTTTGACAACTATAAGGAGCCCCTTTACTGTGTTTTACCGTTCTCAGAGGAATGAAAATCGTCACAATGAGCATTACTTGCTTTATGTATCGAACCATTGAAATTAGTTGGAGTTACAATGGAGTTACCTTTGTCAAAGGTATACAAACATGAGAAAATAATGAATGAAGGAGTGCAGTATTTTAGAGTAAAAACAGAGCAAAATGTCTTTGATCAATTCGTGATCAATAATGAGACTAGATATTTATGTTAAACATAAAATTGCAACCAGGGGCTGCAGTGAAATGTATGCAGCAAAACAGTTTTCAAAAAACAAGAAGTTCATCGTGTATATGACAGTTGCATTATTGTTGTTGTTAATGATGAGAGCCCACTGATTATAGCAGCCGAAAGACAGTTTGAGGCCTCAGATGTACAGAACATGTTGTTGCTCCGAGTCAATGTTCATGTTCATATCAATGCACAAGATTGTTTTCAGTGCTTCTGTTAATATTTATTGTCTCAAACACTACAGAGTTCTCATACTGAGTGAGTTAAATGAACATTTTGTACAGTATACTCTTACTTTCAGTGAATTATTTATGCCTGTGTGTGTTGGCATCATATTGATACTTTTTATTTTTATCGTGCAGCCATTTCTAACTATGTTATTATTGTGCGATCCATTGTAGCAGTGTTGTACTGTGTATGGGAGTCCAGATACATATGTGTGTAATGTGTGTAATGTACTGTAAATACGAAGTATACACAGTGCCATCTTAAGTAAGTCAAGGCTATTCCTTTCTCTCAGTATTGTTCTGTTATTGTTACAATAAATACTGTAAATTCCATATGAAATCATTGCTTGTGTTACTCACTTTGACCACTGAGGGTAACTATAGCCTCATAATATTTCTACAGCTTCTTGCTCATGATTATTGACCTGAGGTTTTCAGAATCTCTGGGACTTGTGCTATAGATGTTGCTAATTAGCTATCCATCTGTTCAACTCAGACTATTTCTGTTATATTAAAGTGCAAAATCCCATCACAATCAGATAACTATCTCTAATAAGTTGTTTAAAAATAGTTTGAGTAAGTTTAAAATGTTTAAAGTTTAAAAAAAAGTTTAAAGATATGGAAAGCAGAGTTGCATGAGAAAAAAAAGATCAGCAGTTAAGAGTTAGGTACAATCATTTATACATATCTACAA
The DNA here is from genome assembly GCA_029814745.1 of Zanclus cornutus. Lineage (NCBI taxonomy): Eukaryota > Metazoa > Chordata > Actinopteri > Acanthuriformes > Zanclidae > Zanclus > Zanclus cornutus. Next base: position 15,905,868 of record JAQQZW010000007.1, on the reverse strand, counting down.
GCGATGGATTGATGGATTTTTGAGACACAAACCATTAAGAAGGGCTGTGTCTCCCTGTCATCTGGAGACTGTGCCAATCTACCTTGTCCTTTGGGCTTTGCTGTTGGTAATGAGTCCAGCTCCACAGTTAATGTTGGCCTGTAGATAATGAGAGGGCAACTGTCTGCTGATGGAGAAGCCAAGATTCAAACCAAGTACCTAATCAGCTTTCTTTTTAGCAATTCTGCAAACAGCAGGTGATTTTATTCTGCTCTATGCTCTATGTTCTCGGCGCTGTGATTCTCTGTATATTTCTACAGTGGGAATTCATCCTAAGATAGAGAAAGCTATTTGACCATAATTATATTGTGCTTCTTCATTTCTTGCAATTGTAATGACTTGTTGCCATGCATTGCCTTGACAGTGAGCAAAGACCCCGTGAAAGAGGATAGGAAAGTCTCTGAGGCATAGCAGCAGCTCCTAAACCCAGCCTTGGTGACAGCTAATTTACCTCTATTTGAATGTGACACCCAGCTGTTAGGGAGTAACACCCCAAGTCTACCAGGCTCAATTCACACTAATGCTGAATAATTTCTGATATCATGGCTGGCTGAGAGAAAGTGACAGAGAGAACATGTGTTAAACTTGTCGGACGATGCCCCAACGAAGGCTGCTTGCTTCTATCAAAGCTGTAGTATAAGCTTGAAAGGAGAAATGCATGTACCCTGACATACTAAAGAAGTCATCATCAAGATAAATATATCGGTCTAAAATCCATTTACAAACTCAACAGAGAATGTAAACATAATTAACTGTGGTGCATTTGAGCCTGAAGAAGATTGCAAGACATATGTAGGCTAACTGCATAACTCAGCTCTCCATACATTGAGAGCAAAATGTGACACTTCAACAGTCCATGTAATTACAGCAGGCAGACAGACATGATTTATCACTCAGACATCAGTGTACTTGGGGGAATTGGGCCATTGTGAGATACCCATAAGTTAACTGAATCTGCTAAGTCTAATGAACACACTCTGAAACTAATTAGGGAAAGATGTGGAACATCCCATTACGTCCCCCTGATAGCAGAGTGTGGGACACAGAGAATGCAGTTAGAACACAACGCATTTTATATGCTCCTTTCAAAAACGAGGAAGAGCCACCGCCACAATGCCTGTAGGATACAGTAACGCCACAGCCGAACTCAACTCCACTAATTCCCTTGATTATTAAACTGAGTTCATTAAGTTCTAATGATGGCCAAAGGACCCTTGTGGAACAGCAGAGAGAAAGAAACGGTAGTGGAGGTGGAAGAAAAAGAGAGACAGACACACACATGAATTTTTCTGGAGGTGGCTTGAAAATTGTGTGAAGCCATGGTGAAATTTTTAATTAACCTTGATGATAGCGTAGGAGTGTAACAAGAGAAGGGCTATATAGGAGTTTGCCAAGAGAAACATCATTGCTCAGCTGTGTCCCTTTTTGGCCTTTAACAGTCATGTAGTTTGAGCTTCATAATACAGACTAAATCCACTTATCAGCTCCTAATAAATGCAGAACAAAGAGAGAAGAGGCAAAGCCTGAGGCTGATACAAGGGTAATGAATTTGTGGGCCACACTGTTGATTAGGAAAGTACCCACAAAGGAACATGAGTTTACATTTGTGGCTGTGATTAAGGCTGTGTACATACAAAAAGCAATCAATTGGTCCAGAGTTTTATATCAAAGGAAGTGGTTTTACAGTATTTCTCTTGTTGGCAGGCAATGCAACTTCTCTTCTTGTAGTAATGGCTCCCCTTTGGGTTTGGCACAGGCATATATTTTGGCTGAATACAAAAAAGCAACCTTAACAACACTCACAGGATGATGCATTCAAAAGCCAAAAACACATCCCTCTTTAAGGTTGTTTTGTGTATGCTGTCACAGTTGTTCCTGTGTCTTGTTAGTCATACCCATCATGAGAAAGGAAACAAGACGCAGCTTGGAGTTATATGTTGTTTAGGTAATGTGGGATTTATGTTAATACACATTTCACTAGTGCCGCTGTCAGAATGATTTATGCTTGAATTTTACTCCCTGTCATTGCTCCTCAAGGTGTACTTTGGCAGATACTGGTGGCACGAAAAGCAAGAAAAGAAATTTAAAATGTGGCAATTGCACTGAAACTAATGCACTACGTTGGATCACATTTGAGTTGAATTAAAAAACAGATTGTAAGATTATCGAAGTCTTGTTCCAAGTTTACGTGGTGTAAGCCAAGAAGTTGTACATCATGAAGCTGCCATATTGCATCATGGCATTTGATGTGATGTACTCACTCATGCAAAGGACCAAAGGCTGTATGGTACCATATATGACAGAATAAACACTGAAAAGACAAACAGGGAAAGAGGAAAATTTGTTGATGAAAAAAGCAAGCAGGTGGGTGAGAAAAAGCAGGAAAAAAAATGCGAGAAAAGTGCTGAGAAAAGAGCAGATGCTGTAGTGCTGGAGCAACCAGAGTGCCTTCCACGCAGAGTCTTCAGAAAACAACACAGGATCAAGCAAAGAGAAGAAAAGCATTGCAGCAAAGAAACAGATATAGAACGAAAAGGGGAGCAATAGCAAGAGGAGAGTGAATTTCCCCCGGTGAGAATCCCTTATGATGGTGAGTAACAGAGGAAATTCAAGCGCTCCTCTGCACTGATCTGTATCTGAACCCTTCGAACTCAACATCTCCCTCTGTTTCCACAGAGCAGTGTGACACAGTTGGGCTCAGCCATTCCCCTAATAAGAAACACAGGCTTACGCTAGAACAAAAATAGAACATGCAGTGCAGATAACAGAAATCAGAAATTGACATGTTATTGTGGACAGCTTGTTGTTTTACCACTGGTGTATGTGTATGCCAGGATCCTCAAAATTTGATATACTATTAAACTATTTTACAATATTATTTTTAACGTGTTTGTTATATACTCAAACATTAAGACCAGTGATGCTTATGAGCTTAGGATAAACTGACTTGTAATATATGTTGAGGTGTTATAAATAGTATAAGTGCAGTTATCCGTAGTTTTACAATAAGAACTATAGAAAGTTAATAGATACCATAGAAAGAAAAAAATGCTACAGGATAGACTCTAATTAAACCTGCAATGACAGATCTGCTTGGCCTTTTTTTGGAAGCACAAACATATTGTGAACACAACATGGACATATCATCTCCATTTAAGTTAATATGGCATGAAACATTTGCTCATTTACGCATTCAGCGGTTACCGAGCAACGTTAACATCCATTTGGAATCGTGTTTCTGGCCCTTCTAGCTGCTTCATAACGATGTGTCTGTTGTAAATTTAGATTATAATGAAATTATGTACAAGCTTGTAGATTTTCTATTCCACTTACTGCCGAGTCATACAAGATGCAATAAAACAGAGAACATTACCTTTAGATTTATTTCTCTTCTCATATTCTTCTTGTTCTGGCAGGAATTATTGTTTTCCTTGAAGCAAGTCCTCCACAGCTGCTGCACCTCATTTTCATACACCAGCCTGTAGACAGGGTATTTGCTCAGTGTATCTCCAAACAATCATAGTTTGCTCCAATATGCACAGCAGAGCAGATTCATTGTGGATATCACATAGGTAGAAAGAAGATAAAAACTGTGAGGACAAATTTAATAACCGGAGCAATTTTTTTTACATTAATATGAGGTGCACAGCATGATAGCACATAAAATGTATCATATGAAATAACTGCTGCATGTCAACTGAATGTGTCCCTAAAAAAAAGTAAAAATCCAAATTAGATTTAACACCAGAAGCAGTGTTTTTGTTAGGTATCCCTGATGGATTAACTCTCCAATTTGGCCATAGTCTGGGGTGGGCCAATATTTCCAGGCACTTTATTTAACATATATACCCAGGAACCTCACTAAGCTGGGAATTTTCACTTTAGCGCATGACGCATTAATGCAACAATCAAACTGAATTATACTCAAATTTCAGGGCTTTTGAACCACAATCGCAGCAGTAGTGTTGTGATAATTTATGAAATGGAGCTTTAGTTTGCCACAACAGTGCATCTATGTATAATGATAGGTTGTTTGTTGCAGCGATAACACGGAGAGAGTGTGAGACTATCCATTTATTCACATCATCAGTCCAACATCCCTCCTTAATGGCTGGCTGAAATAGCCACAGGACTTTAATGAAGGCCAACAGGCTGTTTAAGAGTCTGCTACTTGCTGTTGGTCCATCACCCTCTGTTAATTTCTCCAATGACCCTATACCTAAGGACATATCCATGTGTTCAGTACATTCTACCTAAAATGCCTGGAGGATACAGAGACATATGTGCTTGGCACATCATACCGGCACAAAACCATTGATATCACTTACTGCTCAGTGGCAATACATCACTTAAAGGTCAGAAGTAGACATGGTTCTATCATTCCTTCCCCACGTCTATTCTGTATTCTCTTTGAAGGTCAGATCTCCAGGAAAAAAGTGAAAAAGAGAGGCTGTACAGTCACTGCATGATGAAAAAAACTGATTGTAATCTGGAACCATTTCTGTTGAAAACCCAGCTGCTTTTACTTTATTGCGTGGCATTGGAACAGTTGTCAAGAGATTTTAAAGAACAGTGATGTATCATGCATTTCTTGGGTGCCGATTTGTACTGACAGGGAATTATATTCTCCCAGTGAGATCGAAACATTCCTTCGTGTTGCTGTCAAACTCAACGTGAACGAGTCACTGTTCAGGAGATCACACATGGACTTGTATCTTGTATAAACCAGTTAAAGAAACAGTTCAACATTTTAGGAAAAGCACTTATTAGATTTCTTGACATGAGTGATATCAGAAGATGGAAATCACTCTCATAGCAGTACAGTTATACCTTATTTAGATGTATATTATGTAACATTTTAGCACCAATTACAGTACAATTCCCATATAGAGATCAAATTAGCATTGCATAATCTATATACAGGGTTGATGTCAACACTATAATAGTGCAAAAGTGTATGGTTGCATAACGAATGTTTAAAAGACATGAAACTATTCCCATACCTGCAGTTGAACTAGGCTCACTTGGGTAAAAACCAGTAATCCTCACTGAGAGACCATATGTGACCTGTACATTATAAAGACTGTTTTTTAAATTGTGACTCATTATTTAAGATTGGGTCATATGATTTGAGGTTGATTTGACCACACTTGAACAAATTTATTAAAGTTAAGTGATAAACTGCACTGTAATAGGTGCTAAAATGGTACATATAGCAACTTTAAGACGTACAAAGAAAAAAAAAAAGTAAAGTTTTTTTTGAACTTGGGTAAGCTAGCCTGAATGTATACTAGCATATAGCTTTTACCTTTATAAAGAACAAGGCTAGCTGGCTCCACTTGTTTTCATTCCTTATGCTAAGCTAGGCTAATCCCCTCACGGCTGCAGTTCGTAGACATATTAATGGCATTAAATGTAACAAATATTTTTACCAGTATGTCAAACTTTTTATTTCGGGCGGACGCATCATTTGGATATTTAACAAGTTTTAACCCAAAAAAAAAAAATTCTAAAAGACACATTTACTATGGTGGTTAAAAGCAGTCATGAGACTGCTTTGAACCACCATACTGCATGACTCCTGTTTTACTTGTGGACTTACCTTCAACCATTAATTTTTACTGTACTCATCAAAGATCACCTTGCTGATCCCTTGAGTCAATAGTGTGATGGGCACAAGTTAATTTGGGTCAACTTGAGAGAAGTTAAACACATCACAGACAACTATCCACCATCTGTGAGCAGCCAACCAGCAGGGAGCAGCCAACTGTTCACATTAATGTGATTTGATGCTTTCATCCCTGCAGGCGTCCCAGGAGAGTGACCATTAGCACTGTAGCTACTTCCTTCAGAACAGGATAACAGGAAGTGAAAGATAGTCCTCTTCTGTTTTTTGATGTTTTAAATTGGAGTAGATTTGAACAACTGACTAAACAGGGGCATACCTGTACACCTCGTCAGTCATTTATGTGAAATTGCTGCAGCAAGGTAACGAATATACGAGTTGGGGAGCAATCTTTCAGTCAACCCACTAGGTCCAGAGATGCGACTGACTCCTGACCTTCCCCGCGCCTTGCCCACTGTACGAGAGGAGGGTCTGCAGATAATATGATTAGACAATTCAAACCTGCATGGCTACAGCTATTCATTGAAACATCACATCGCCTGTGGGAACCTCTCTCCTGACATGTCAGAAAGCCTCAAACGTTTACGTCTCAGTGGAATCAGCGAATGGTCCAATATGCTGCACAAACTAAAGCGCAGACCCTGTCCGCTCCTGAAGTGGTGGGCATTTTGATGAGCAAAGATATGTGGATACACACATCTAAGAACACCAAGTGCATTCCCATCGATAGTACCTTCTGTTATTGCCTAGTGAAATTTTTCTAGCATGCTATGCAAACCTATATTCAGGATGTGTTACTTTGAACTTAAGCAGCGTGAGAAGTGTTGCAATTACTTGCAAGAGTTCCTTACATATAAAATTGGAGTGGGAAGTGGACAGGGAGAAAGAAAAAAACAGAAATAATGAGCAAAAACAAGGTCACAATGCAGCTGCCACAGTTCAGAGTATCATTTGAAGAATTCCGTGGTAGTCACTTTACATGCAGTAAATCATTATAACTCTCACATATAAAGGATTTACTTTTTAATACTGTTTCCAACCAATTATTAGCCCAATTTAATTTGTCTTACTTCTGCCTTATTGTATTGTACAAGACATCATCTTTTGATTCTCTAAAAAACTGATTTTAACTGGTAATGGTCTGCTGTAAATAGATAATACACTTAATTTTCCTCTCACGTTGTTTGTCGGGGATATTTGGTTAGTGGTGCGAAAACACCGATTGACAAGACTTTTTGCGAACATGTCTTATCAGTCATACATTTGAAATTTATGCACAAAAAGAACATTTTTTTTCATCTTGTTTTACCAAAAGAATTTAAAAAAAAACGCTGAAAATGTTTCTCTTTTTTCCCTCCATGACTGTCTCTGTGATTTCCTGTTTCTCACATATTTGCTTGCCAATGTAACTTGGCGAGCAAGCCTGCAGTTATAGGAACCTTTAAATGGAGCAGAGCCATTTAGAAGCTTTAATCTTAATATCAGCACTCTGCTGTACCAGTCTGCACCTGGTTAATTGCTTCAAATCTGGATGTATGTACACGCACACATATACCTTTTGTACCACATATTGTGATACCCAGGTGTAGTAGTGGAGGCACAGTGAACTGGTTATACTAACCCAGAATACCCTCTTTGTTTCCTCTTCTGGTTCATCCCCCTCCCTTCACCTCATACTTGGTAACCATGACTGTTTTGAGTGTCACATTGTCAACCTATTTTAAGAAACTATCATCCCTTATAAAGAGTACCACACACACACCTTGTAGGAGGAATCTGTCATGCTGATACTTTCAGTTATGTAATATTAAACTCGTGGTAATCTCTTTATAGCACATTCAGTGTACAAACAGTACCAGGCCATGTTATGGTTGCTGTTTAAGTCATTCATTAAGACTGACATTCTGTATGGAGATGACATAGAGGTTTACGCATTAACTAATTATACCCACCTACTGATATGTTTTTAGCCATTATAGCAACATAGTTCTATGGATGGCAATGTGGGTTGGTCAGTCCGTGCACCGCTTTGGCCCAGACCAAAATATCCTGCCATGAAATTTAATACAGATATTCATGGTTCCCAGAGAATGAGACCAAATGTCTTTGGCAGTCCCCTGAGTTTTCCTGTAGAGCTCCTAGAGGGTCAAATTTTTCACTTATATCCAGTGAAATAGCTTTATATCTACAGGATGGATTTGCACAAAATTTTGTAGGGACATTCATGGCTCTCCAGGGGATAAAGTGTTTTTCTAGCAACAATAAGAGGTTAATGTTTGAGGTTTTCAAGTGAAATGTCTCGACAACTATTGATGGATGGATCGCCATGAAATTTGGTACACACACATCCCCAATGAGATCAATGTAATAACCTTGGAGATCTCTCAACCTTTCACCTCAAACCACCATTAGGTCTGAAATTCTGAATTTGTAATACTAGAGTTGTAAAAACACGAAAGACTTTCTCTGTCTCAGGTCTAATTAGTGTATAGTGCTATTAGGGTAATGTCAGCATGCTAGCACATACACTAAGGTGGTGGCCATTTTAAACATTAAACATTAGCATGCAAAAAAACCCCCAGCATGTTAGCATACTTAGCAACAGAGCTGCTAGCATGCCTGTAGACCCTTTTAAAACTTCATCCTGAATACCAGTAATGCCATATACCAAATTACATTAAGTGATATGAAAACAGGATATAATTACACAGACAAAAAACAGAAGCTGGTTTACCCAACATTTTCCTCCGGCACTACATCACTGATATAGCAAATTAAAGAAAAATATGATCAGACTAAGACAGTTTGCTATTCTGAACCCACAGTCTTGTCTCTTTTCAGTTACAGTCCTTGAAATGAAGGGGGAGTCCTTGGTTCATCCAGCTATCATTAAAAACATTAATAGTTTTTTACTTTTAGCTTGCAAAGTGGAAACCTACTAGGAACTTTCTTACTGACAGTTTTCAGTGCCACTATAAAACAGCATGGACACCTCTGACTCAATGTCAAGTGAGAAATAGGTCAATATAAAATGAATGAGAGATTAAAAAGGACCTGATTAAATCTCCATCTGAGCCATCACTCAACATAATGAGCGCTTCAATAAAATATGGATATGCCAATAAAATATGTATACTTCCAGCAGTCCCTGGTGTTAAATTGACTCTACTTCAGTGTCCAGCATCTCTGGGGTCACAATTAGATTGTCATGGACTTTATGAATCTGTTTAGTTGGTGTATAGGCTAATATTGGATGCCTGTATTAACTCACATGCATGAATTTTAAGTTTATAACTCAAATAAAGAGGAAAAAACTCTTCTGTGGTTAAGTGTGCTCGGATTGCTTCAGTTCTGGTTGTGATGTTATTAATACATGTTTCAGATGGCCTCTGTTTCTCTGTTGATGTTGAGAGTAAACAACTGTGACAGTGGCTGTGACAACCCCAGCCTCAAAAAATTCACAAATACTGCATTTCAGATGAATTATGCATAGTGAGGCTTCTACTTTTCTGCTTAACAAGGGAGAGCAATGTCAATCATAGTGCAGACATGTTGTCAAGTATCATCAATGGTCAGATCAGCTCAATGCAGGAGCTTTCATTATCAATTTCACACATTTGCTCACATGGTGTCATTTTTCAACAACTGTATCGACATCATGCTGATCTTACTGCCAGTTTCGCGGCTTTACATTTAGTGAATCATTATTCTCCTAAGTTAGAGAGCATGGCAATACTCTGTCAGGAAATAAGAGAATGCTATGACCATGCTGGGATGAAAAATATGAGCTACATCCTCTCCTGCTGCATTGCTTTTTGGAGGATCACTCTATTGCAGCAGACAGCTGTCTGGGGAGAAATGACCAAACAAATAAAGCAGAGCAATCTGGTAATTAAAAGAGCCTTGGACTAGAGTGCTAAGAAAGATGCAGTTACAGAAATTCATCTTTTTTCAGCTTAGATCCTGATGATTACTCCTCCTCCAGATGTTACACATGTGAGCACTGATTCTCTTAAAAGGCTGTCCAAGTCAACACATATCCTGTGGAGAAGCTGAAAGCTGCCATTGATAGAGAAAATGATCGTTTGGCAGAGCAAGACATCAGAGCTTTCTGGTGGACTGTAATTATGTCCGGATTGGTCCTTCACCTTGAAAGTGTCGCATCTCCTGTGAGCCCATTAGAGGCTTTTGAAAATGAGAAGCAGGATGGCACACACAAACAAGTAGTCCTCCTGACCTTTTGACACCCACAGAAATCCCGCGGTCTCTTGTACTGTTTATTAGTCACAACACCAGCCACACTAACAGTGTGCACTGAAAATAGCTTTTTAAATAAGGGCACAAACGGCAGCCTGCCAACACTCAGATAATAAACCCACATGAAATTACAGCTCGGAGAGGAACATTAAAGAGGAACATTAGGGAACATGTGGCTATTGATTCATATCAGAGGGGGAGCAGAATTGGAGTTTTACATGCATAATGCAAGCTTCATGAAAAGAAATAATTAATTTTACAGTTTTGGTTTAGGTCAGAATATGGTTATTAAACTTATTACACTGAAGATTATGCAGTCTAGTAAAATCTTTACATCAGCAGTTTAATTTTATTGTTCAAAAAGTATCAAATGATTTTGTGCATGATGAAAGCTGTAATACAATTTCTGGACCAGCTGCTTATTGCACAAAAGCCATTCGTAAACAACAATCTTTATCAGGGTTCACAAGAGGC
>JAQQZW010000007.1:15841440-15851909 GCA_029814745.1 Zanclus cornutus | reverse complement strand
ACACCCGCACTATGATTAGCTGGGAAAGAAAATCCAATGAATTCCTAATGCCTTTATGGAAATGAGGTGTCATTTCCGATCTGCTCAGGGAGGCGGCAGGCAGGCAGAACTGAGGAGCAGTGTGTGTGAGTATGTGTGTGTGCTAAGCTCTGCCTGTCTATGTTTTCACACATCTGACACTGATGCTGCTTAAGATATGGACAGGCTCCATCAGATACAGCTGCAACCTGCTACACCGAGGAAGGAGACACTGGTGTCATCCTGTTGCAAAATTTGAGTGGACCTGCTAAAGATTTTCCAACAATTGACCATCACTAATGCAGCAGCACTATTATAAAAAAGCAAACCTAATATTAAAAAGATGGGGCAGATTTGAAAAAACTAACCAGACAAGGCCCAAGGTTACAGAATATCAATACGACAAGAACTGAATCATCCATGATCCTTGTTTAACTTTCCTTACAGTGCAGGTGTCACCTTCAAAGAGACACGACACAAACACTGCCATTCATCGCAACCATGAGCCCACCGAGAGACAGGGGCTAAGTGGAAAAACGAGCACTAGCAGTGGTAGAGTTGAGGAGCAGGAGGAAGGGTAGTGGGGAGGCATCCCCTGTTCCTCATTCAGCAGCTGTCAGCTCAGGCACTTCATAACCGCCCGCCCCGCGGTCAACCCCCCTGATGGATTGATGGAGGCACATTAGCACCAGTGGGGCCCAGTGAATGCAATCATATTCAGCAGCGGCGTGCTTCTAATAGGCTGGAGATTGATCCTAAGGGTGAGGAGGAGGAGGTGAATGCGGGGGCCCATTAGGAGCTGTCAGTGCAGGGCGACCTTCAGTCTCACCTTCACACAGGGAGACGCAACAGGGGTCAGGCCTGGGTGTACGCTGGGTACCATCATGGTGGAGGACAGGTGCTAGTGAGACAACAGGTGGTCCCACACCCAGAATACACTGAGTGACGCAGTTTTTAGCTAGATATTAATGTTTTTGATTAATTTAATATGGTGATATTAGCAGCATGGTTTCTGGGCTTGAAAGTGAAGTGGCCTATTTTATCCAAAGTTGTTTGATATTTTTTTAGATCTCCGTAAAAAGAACAAAGAAAATTCATGTCAGTCGTGGCATGGACAAGACTTCCTTACCAATCAAGGTGGCAAAATCTAGCTAACATCTTTTAAAAGACGCTACAGTCAAAGGTCTATACAAGTCCATTGCTGAGTGGAAGCTTTCTTAGTGTTACCAGCTCATGAAGCTACCACCCACCAAAATAAACTGAAATTGTAACGCTGGTGTTAATCCTGTTTAGGGAAGTGATTTAGGGACCTTTAATCCTTTACTATAACATGTTTCATTTTAATTTTAAAGGGTACATTTTTTAGCTTTTATTCAACCCCTGCTGTGGGTCTGTCAGAGAAAGAGTTCACTTTTTATTTCAACTCTTTACATACATGTTTCTATGGTTTCTACCTTAACGGCAGACTTCATACTTCACCACTGCGGCAACCAGGAGCATCTTAAGCTGCTTTCATACTAGAAACTCTGGACAATGTCCATAGAATCAGATCCAAACATTGTGTAGAGTTGCCCTGTCACACATGTAGCACAAGACCAGGGATGGTCCATGTCAGACGTGTTCTCCATTGGGTTTAGGTGAGGGGCGGCACAGAGCGTGGTGTGTTTTGCTTACAGCACATCGACGACGGTGAATAAGGCTACTGACTTATCTGTAATTGTGACTGATGTCAATACTACATGTATTGGAACATATCCATATTAGCAATGAAAAGGGTGACAAGCAATATACACACAAGCAGAAAAGAGGATGAAACATCCGCTCTCTGTGCACCTAGATCCCACAGGAGAAAGAAAGCATTTTGGGTCTGTATCTAGCAGCAGCAGCAGCATGAGAACATCAACACGCCCACTTGCTTGCTGTGAAGGCTCCAAACAGTGACCAACACCATTCACACATGGGCTCAATCACTTAGCACCAAGGAGCCGGCAGGGTAAAGTCCAGGCAAAATGATTTGGACATTTGCGTTCACACATACAGTTCGCCTGGGTGATGTCTGGAAAATTTACAGGCAGCAGTGCATGTGAGAAAAGGGGCTACAGACAGTTAGTACTGACAATATTTGAAATTTTGAGAGCTGGTCTGTGGACTGTGTAAATATGCCTTGAAAGCATCACTCTGAAATATAATCACCTTATCCGAATTACTCAATTATATTACTCAGTAAGCACTGCAGCTTGTCTGTCAGTTTTTTGGGATTTTTAGTAATTGGTTTCAATTTGTTTTCTGTGATAACATATCTAAACTAACAAGCAGAGTTTACAGTAGGAAAACTCCTTTTGAAGTGTCAAATGGTTTTTACTAGTCTTGAGGCCACAAGTGTGATAGAGCACCATCACCAACTTCAGCAGTATGGTGCTCAGTGGCTCAGGCCCTCCAGTGCATCCCAAAGGAACACTCAGCATTCAATTACCTCCAATAACAGCACTTATCAGAGTCCTCAGCTTTCCCCAGAGACTCCGGGCTTGATGCCCGTGCTCAGCAGCCCACGACAGGGGCATTCATCATGGGGTGGAGTAACAGCTGGGGCCTGAGGAAGAGGCACGCGTCAAGCCCCTTTGGGACTAAACCGGGCCAGCGTCACACAGCCATTATTGGGGGTGCTGGTGGGAGCGGGGCAGGGGGCACAGGGAATGATGTGTATGTTACACCCCCTCCCTTCACGCCCATGTTAATACATATGTACAAACATGGATATAAATCAAAATGTGCACATTGCACACTTTGCAAGAAAATGCAGAAACCAACACTCACGCTGCTAAGGTGTATCCTAAACATAGGATAATGGCCTTCTTGCACTGTTTGGTCCAGGTCTCTGTTCTCACTGCAGTAGGGTGGGTGAGTTTTCACCGCTTGATTGTACTCTGCCCATTAACCAGCTTCCTCTTTAATGGTCCACATGTTGAAGGGGGAGGGGCAGTAAATCCTGTCCCCCGCCCTTGCTCTACCGTGCCTCGGCAGAGTCTCGTTTACGGGTAGTACTGAAGAGTGCACAAACATGATGAAAAAGTAGCTGAGATTTACAAGGCCTCCCCTGACAGCCAGGAAAAGGAGAAAATTAAACCAGAGAGCATTAAACAGGCACCCATTACGGGGCTGCTCTGACGCCAATAATAACCATCATTGTGTCCCGTCATCCTGAGGTACATGACATGATTGCAAAGCCTGCAGGCCTGCACCTGTGACAGCTAACATCTTTATACCGGTCAGATTACATGCTTCTCTGGGTTTAGGGAAGTCAGGGAGATTAGACACTTTTCAACAAAATGAATTTGAGACTTGTGGTCCATGCAAATAAAAGACATGTTACACAATCTATAGCCAGTTATTACATAGTTACTCTTGCATAGACTTTCCTGATTCCTGTGGTTTGTCTATTTGGATATTTGTGCAGCATACCATTGCAGCAAATCACCAGTCAACTCCCTTGCCTAAAATCTGATGATCTTTTTAGATAATTAAAAAGTGTCACCTTGTGCATCTCTCAAGTTTCTTCAAAGCCTTTCCAAACTATGCTGAATTGATTTTATTCATAATAACAGACAGTCTTTGAGTTTTACAAAGCAGTGTGCTCATTATAAGCAGGCTGCAGTGAAACATTTCAACTCACTTTCTACAGTAGATCACTTTTCCTGCACTATCTACAAGCATGTCAGTTAGATTTAACTGACTTTTGAAAAAAAACAATGTGCAGTTATTTATACATTCTATCCCAGTGAGACTGAAGCTATACCACAATTCACCATTGCTCGTGTGCTATTTCACTAGAAAAATAAATACCCATTTTTCTCTTATGAAAATATGAGCACTTAGCCACATCTCTATAATCCACACTCCATGAGGATTATGACAATGGAGGCAGTGGGCAATGGATTAAAAACTAGATTTTGCATCCATCAAATGCTTGAGCACTAGTGATATGGGCTCTTGTGGGCATGCCCTTGTGTCTTACCTTTTCCAATGTAACAAGATTGACCCTAAATCCATCATTTGACATAAATTAAGACCTCAAAGTCCACTTATTTCTTTTGTTTGACAGGAATGGGGAGTCGATTCTTAACATCACTTTTAATTTGAACATTATTTATTCTGTCTTTGGATAAAATAGCCCACATGCAGTCAGCCAGTTTGTGTTTGAAAGGATGCTGTGAAATCTACTAGCTGCAGTAGCTAGAGAAATGCTATGAGCACCATCTAGTGGTATCATTTGACAAACTAGGCGCTTTGTGGCTAACCTCAAATCATGTGTTTTGCAACTGTTATGTGTGTATTTGAATTCTTTTAACAGATTTTTAATAAGATCTTATCAGAAAGGGCAAAAAATCATTTTACCTTTAAGGCACCTTCTCAAGTTTGCATCAACACCTGTGCCTTTTACAAAAACTGTCTGTACTGTACTTTGTATGATTTATGCTGTTCATGTACTCACACTCCTCTAATCCCAGCTGGTAAGCGAGGTTCTGAAGTCCTTTGACCTTCTCCATCAGGTTGGCCGTGGTCAGACTACCCAGCTCTACAGAAGGATAACACAACCCATAATGAAAGCTCTTAGCTACATGTAATTACATTCAGGAAAATGTTATCACATTTGATGGGATTATATGTTAAGACTATTTCTGTCAACAACCTTTCTGTTTAACACCAACTTTTGCAGGTACCCAGAAAATACCACAAAACAACAAAACTTACCTTTCAACATTTCGATGTCCTCACTCTCTAGTTCAGCCATCCACTTGGGGGGTGAATTAGTGATGGGCTGTGATGGAGGACACAACAAAGATCTCAGTCCACAACTCGTGGCAGATTTATGGATCAGGTCTATATATTACAATACGTAAAACCTATTTAATTATCTAGTTTGTAAATCAAAAAAGACACAGTGAATCTAACTCACATTTTTACAAGATGCAGCAAATTCTGCGACTCCGGGCACTGTATGAGAGATTACAGAATAATAAAGAGCTTAACAACGTGAAACACAACTCCTTAGTGACTAATTACACACTAGCATTGAGAATGTAGACTTACACTGCTCTGGCCACAGATCTGGTGACGCTCTGTCCAACTTCTCAAAACTCAGCAAAGAGGACTCAAATTCATCACCTACCACAACACACAAAGTATTTTTGTTTTTAACATTTTTTTATGGAAAATTCAAAAATTGTATGTAATGGCGGAGCTTTTGACAGAATAAAAGTGTGAGCAGAGATAAACACTTGTCGGTGATTTTACACAAAGTGACTTAAAGTATTGTGTGTACAGTTTTGGCTGGACCACTACAGCAGACAGACGCAGTTGTCCGTGACTGATTAGCTGAGTGACTGAGTTGAGCCATCAGTAGGACGGCTGAGTGCTGGCATTTCCCCATTGGCCACTGCACTTCTAAAATTAATCATCACCAACTATTACATCATCAGTGGAGGACAACACAAGCTATCAAACTTGCAGTCGTTATTTCCTTATATTCTTTGCTATTATTGTAATTATAAGTCTAATGAGAGATGAGGACACGATGGGAGACAGTAGCTTCTGCTCGCCACAACCTCGTGCTCAATTGACCGCATTTGTGCACACAGAGCAGAAATGCTCCCTTGCTGCTTTTTATCGGCATAGAGGAGCTCCATTTCTCACTCTTTATCAGTGTTGGTGAAATCTTCAGTCAGGCACTCAGGCCGGACCAAGTGGGAATGGGGTGGTTATCTTATCTTGGACTTTAAGCTACTTAAAATAAAAATGTCCTTAAAGTTCTGATGGAGCTCAGGATTTATCCATAAGAGCTGCTTTATTACAAACAATTCCACTGAATGAAGCTGGAATCGGTGTGTAAAAGCTGACCTGTGTAGATGTGTGGCTGAAAACCTATTACTTACAAAGTAATTACAGAGTTACAGCTGCTGAGCCACGTACATCAAAGCGCACATCACTCTCTCTGTTTAAACATATACTTATCGTTTCAGCTGCTGTGTAATGCTGCAGGTGTTTCAACTCATTGGAAAGACTCTGACACAAAGCCAGTTGTGGACAACAAAAAGAGCAAAAGTACTGATGTTTCTGATAAATTCAGTAACACCTGAATGACTTTACTGTAAGATTCAGATATTAAAAGAAAGTTAGTCTGTGATGCTGGAGCTACGTGCACACCTCTGCTGACTAAGGCCACACAAACTGAGGCTTTAGTGCTCTCTGCACTGTTCATTGTGGACTAATCTCTGTGCTGAAAAGTGGAAAAAAGCATTAGATAGGACTCTGCTCCCTGTAAAAATAACTTCACTGATCTTAAAATAGCTACATCCATTTCCTGTGTCTGTTGTGAAGCACTATATTCTCCCCCACATTAAGTTCCACTGTGTTACTTTAAAATATCAATTCTGAGGGCCAGGAATATTTGGGGCTAGGCTCAAAACATTCAGGGCTAAAACCGCAGTGGCCTGGATGACCTACAGGACTGACCAAAAGCTTTGGCAACACTCTCACGGCTGCTGTGTTCACCATTGATGTTGACATGAATTCAAAAGAGCATGCACTTTGGAGTAAGTTAAACTCCAAATATTGAGGGGAACTAATCAGCTTTTTAGGAGAATCTGAAGTTGCGCTGTTGACAAACACTGGGGGGATTAATGTCTGTGTTTCACATAATGGGGGGAACGTGACCTTCCGTCCCCCACAGTGATTATGTGCAGATATTGACCTAGTCTTGTTTGTTGTATGTATATCTCAGAACAACAAAAGTAGAGGAATTAAAAGTTCAGTGTGTAGGATCGGAAATTGAATATAATATTCAGAATTATGTTTTCATCAGTGTACAATAACTTAAATTTTTTTTTGCAAGTTTTATAGCCACAGGAAGTTCTCCTACAGGCTGGGAAGGGGAGAGTTAGCAGAGGAATATGCACTTGGTTGCAATCTGCAACCTCACAAAAAGTTACACAGTCAGCTATTCAACTCCTTCTCTACACGCTATTTACAAATACATAAAATATCACGATTTAATATTTTGTTTACCATGGTGTTTCTACATAAAAAATAAAGACAAGCTCGGAGAAAGTGGACGGAAGCACTTCTACTCCTTCTCCCTCATTGAAAATTTCTGAATATATGCTCTGGCCACCGCTGCTGCTTGCGTTAGGCTGAGCAAAAATTAGTTCCATTCATTTGATTACTGTAAACATTAAGCAACAAGTATTAAGATGAATACATACTGTACATTATCCTTAGGGTTTCTTGGATGTTCAGCACAAATTTCAACCAAATCCAGTAGAAAACAAGCATTGTGAGTCTTAGAATACACATAAAAAGAATCACAAATATGATGAGAAGGGACAAACTCCAAAAAATCCTAACTCAACAAACACTTTAATATAAGTGTTTACATGATTTTTTTCAAGAAAATCCATGACATGAACTAAGAGGTCCTGGGTAAGTAAGCATGGAATGATCCATATATACAGACTATAAGATTGCACAACACAAACATACAGACTGCTGTAACAACAATAACGTTAACGTCTTTTCCAAGAAAAAGCTTGAAAGGCTAACGTTAACGCCAGTAAAACCCGCAATTAATCACGATGTTGTGAATCAAAACACTGTAACTGTTACCCATAATATATATACACAAGTGATTCAGCCTGTTTGGAGTACAGCAGCAAGGGTAGCAATGTTTATAGCTAGCAGCACGCAAAGTTTAAGGTCTGTGGGACAAACTGTACGATGGGTTCAAGCTTTCTGCACTGTGTTTCTCTGCTCACTGGCCAGACACAACACTAGGGCTAGTGAAGGCTTTAGCCAACGGAAAAAACATCTCCAAACAGTTAAAATACAGCGCTAACATGTGTGTTCTGTCATCTTTGGATGTTCGTGTAAGACGGCAAAGGTGTCGCTAACGATTTAATGTCCTTAATATAGTCAAAATTACAATTTATACACAACATCGCAGGGTAAGGAATTAGAATTTACCTCCATTTGGAGACGCCATCTTCAGAATAAACATGTGACAAACGACAACCAATCACAGCAGCCGTCCTCGGAATTGACGCATACCGGCTGTACTTGACAAACACGCCACCAGGCGGCGGACTGGTTTAATTGTCAACACTAGGCCTATACAATCCAGCATCAAGGTGAAGCCAAAGGTGTAAAAAATACATTTCGTGCATTAACATTCACAGCATAACCACCCCTGTAGCCACACGAATATGCTAATATAGCTGCATCTCAAGCAATCTATTATTATCCCTTTTTCATGTTTTTAGCTATTTTATAACAAATGTTGTTTTCTATTGGATACATAAATTCCCTATTTAAAAATAATGTAAAAAGCCTTCCTTTTTGAGTGGGAACTGTCATAGCAGCACATTAATGTCCCTAGTTTTGAAATGAGATGTTCAACAACTATATTTGGTTATATGTTCCTTGTTTAAATTATAGCCAAGAAAGTGTTTGGTGGCAGATTTTTTTAAGCAGTCTAAAACATAAAGTGTTAATATCCAGTTTTGGACCTGAGAATAAAACAGACAGGGTGTCTTTCTCAACCCACCATTTTGTTCCAGGGTTGAATAGACATAGAGCTCCATGGCATTGTTCTCTCTGTGTCTCACTCTGTTTTTCTCAGACTCACTGCACTGCTGCTGTCGCTCTCTCCGCCTACATGTTTACAGCGCAGAGAAGCCTTTTGTTGGAGGCTGTTAAAAGCCATTCTGGGAAATACAGGAAATTGCTAACTGAAGCAAAAGTTGACAATGCAGGTTGAGGTTGAGGTTGAAATGGGTGCACAAAAAAAATGTAAATTTCAACACCTCAGCTACTGGAACACAAGTTGGAAATCAGACAGTTTTGATGTAGAACAATGTTGTCTAAGGGTGGATTTTTGTCGCTCAAGGCAGGATCACCAAACAAGTAAAGAGAGCTCCAGACCCACAGGCCCCCCAAGTCCCAAGTTTCAATGCATGTCAATGGGTCTTTGTAATTTGATTAATTTAGGAGATTTTAGGCATTTTGTACCTTTGAAATACAAAATCTAACATCCTGCATTATGACCTAATCTTAAGGCTGTATCTTGTAGAAAAACTCTGTAAAAACAGATATTTCTTATGTTGTCTCGTAAAGCTAAAAAGCACAGTCTTCTGTTTGCACTGTACTCAGTGAGAGTTTGGAGGCGACGGGCGAATACATTGTGCACAGAAGGTGGTAAGGTGGGGCTGGGGGGTTAATAGGGGCACAAATTTGCTTATGCCTAACTTGGTGAGGCCATGATGTTTGTGCATCATGTAGCAAAAATTTGAACCCAGTCACCCTGTGTGAACTTGGTGGGTAGTGGATGTGTCTTTGTTACAAGAGCCCAGTGGGAGGGCCATAACTTGTGTGTATTATTATTCTTAGATATAATCTTAAAACTAGACAGAGGATGCTCACAATTCTTCAGAGAGTCTTCCACCGCACTGTGATTGCTAAATTAAGCAATGAATACCCTGCTTTGTGGTGCACATGACTCCCGACCAAAACAGGTCATCCAGAGAGCGAACAGAGATCCACATCATGCTTCTGACTTCCTCCCCAAAGTCTCCTATTTTTGTTAGTGCACACACAGCATAGAAAATCTCTTTATACAGCAGATACATGGGTTTATACCTTCTGAAGAAACTGGATTCATGAGCCTAGCTTGAAGACTCACTATGAATGACAAAAAAGGGTTTGTAAGCTTGTAAAAAATCCTACAAAGGTAAGAAATTTCAAATTTCACAGGCCTTTTTGGTTAAAATATGACATTCCAGAGCAATTTTTCCTTGCCACAGGATGTTGCTTATTAAGTTGCAGAAAATAAGCAGCAATTACATACAGCAGCATCATGGCTTGCTAAATTAGTTTGTTTAAACCAGGTCAGTGTTCACTGGGATATATATATTACAGAATTATTAAAGAGCCAAATGCATGACTCACAAACACAACACTTTTGTTTCTCACATTTTGTTGAGGTTTGGGTCTGAGCCAGTGTTTGCTTGTCATAATAGGAGCACTTTTGAATTATACAAATGTCATTAGCATATATTCCAAATTTCTACAAATAGTCTTCCACACACTTTGCATAGCTTAGTAAAATTAGCCTCTATTAGGAGATTGTTCCAGCCTCTGATATTTTTCAGGGAATGTGACCTTTAGAGATGTTTGCTGCTGTAATCCAGCAGCAGAGGAATCCATGCGCGATCATGCTCAGCACTCACACACATCGGCATTCTCAATAATTCAATATGCTCCCAGGAGACGTTGGCAGCGCAATGATCTACAATGTGGCCCGTTATGGGAATAGCACTTAGACCTCATCATAGATATTGTTTGTTTGGTGCATAGTCAATATGGTGGCAGCTCTATCTCTATGATTGATAAGGTCCTCAGTA
>JAQQZW010000007.1:15706024-15716604 GCA_029814745.1 Zanclus cornutus | reverse complement strand
TTGAAATCGCGACATATTCTAACCCTTCAGGTGAATAAAACGCACTACTTATAAAGTACATCTAACAATACGAGAATATAGGTGTGCATTTAAGGCACTCACTGAGACCTTAATTTCTCAAAGTGCCTGTCTGACACGTTAATGCAAGTCATAATTAAAACAGACCCGACAGGCCTTACTGCATGAATCATCCAAGCAGTAACCATGTTCTTTGAAAAATGAACGCGTCTGAAAATAGACGTGTTGAATGTGTTGATGAGCAGATGTGAAAAACATCTATTCATCACTGACGAACTTGCTGCTGCTCTGGCTTTTCCAGCCCTATCAGCTGGCAATATGCATCCGCACAGGAACAATGACCCTCATTCACCCATCTCATTTCGCTCATGGTCGGTGTTTACAGTAAAATCATGTTGTGCTACATATTTATGAGTGGAAAGTCATCTGCTAAATTTCTAGAGGAACATTAATTTAAACATTCTGTAGTTAAAGCTACAGTAGAATATGCAAAGAGTTAGGCTTAATTTGTGGATACAGGCTGTGTATTTCAAATTAACTGTTATACTTATATACTCTATGTATTCCCAGACTATTATACATCATGCTTCAAAAATGTGTTTTTTGAGGACAACAGCCATTAATGACCACAGCACAAATTTATTGAAAGACAGTGTTTCAATTCACGCATTTAAAATGATCATTGACGACCCTAAAATTAAGGGGAATCGAACAGGCAATGAAGCAGAGATGTGACTGTACTCTGAATTTCTATCCCCCTGATATGGAGATGAATCCACAGGAGGTATCCTAAACCCTTCGACATCCGGCTAATTGATGCAGAGGTTTTTGACAACGGATGTACTGAAGTTGAGAGACACCTGAGACCACATTTTCTACACAGATATAATCCAAAATTAAGCCGCACCGAGGGCAGAAGACGGATCTGACACAAGCTAGTCGAATTGGGAGAGAGATAAAGGCAAGTTCAAGACTCTGGCTCCAGACAAACAGCTCCAGACCAAAGGAAACATCATCAGGGTTGGAATTCCAGCCGTCTTCTAGTGAGACAATAGACAGCAGCTGCACAGAGACAAGTCCATTTATCCAGAGAGGCTGCTCTGTAGAGCTTTTATTTCCCAGGAACTCAAACAGACTTATGCCCTTTGTTCTCAACTGTACAACTGTGAATGCTTTTCACTTACAGTATGATAGAGTTCTCTGGCCAAGTTAGCCTACCCAGAAGTGACGGCAGTGAGAGGCAGCAATAACAAACATACCCTCACCTGCTTTAGAACACCGTATAATGTCTCTCTTGTTACGATCTTATAAGTCTCCTTTGTTCTGATCAAAAGCTTTTCCTTATTAGAACTAACTTCTGTAGTACTGAAATAAAACTGCTCTACCATCTACTAGAGGCATCGCAAAAATTTATTTGAAATACTGGGCCTGATAAAACCCAAACAACCCAAGTGTGAAACTTCTTTGCTTTGAAAAAAAAAAAAAAACAGCAATTATAGTGGTATTAAGCCCAGTGTGTTGTTTATGTCTCCCATCACCACATTATTGCAGTACTGTGGTGATAGTTGGAGCTTACTGCATACTGCTAATTCTCACGGAAAAGCAAGCAGCCTGGTTCGGGGCTCTAAGACTCTCTGTAAGCTCTCAAAGAAAAAACTGGTTGTTTATATGATGGCATGACAGCATTGAGAACTGCACAAGGGTACATGGCGAGGTTTGCCGGCCTTACATATAGTATTTTTATATTAACAGTGCATTCCGCAGTGAAACTGAGCTCCTGCCACTGCAACTGACATATACACACCCCCTCTTCACCTCCACACGGACTCCACATTCCCAGAGCGTACTCCTCATTCCCATATCCTCATGGCAAAGACCACCAACTGAAACTCTCCTCTCCTGTTTCAACTCCTGACAGTTATGCAAACGGAGCAGGCAAATTTCACACTAGCAGGCGAAGTGATATTTTTTCAATACCAGTTCTGTGTGTTTATAGAGGTCCTACACAAATATACTTTCCTGCTGGTACCTCTCCTGCATTGACAGGGTCCAAGGGCAACTTTGGCTTTTCTTACCAGATTCCTAATGTTTGACTGAGTGCATTGTCATAGTGAAAGGAACGCAACTTCTGGCTGGAATCTTGTTTGAATTAGAGACCAAGAAAAAGTAAAATGGAAGACTGACACACAGAAACATGAACAGCTTTATAGGGTTTTTATTACCTGCGGTTGTGCAAAAATTAGCAATTTTGCTCCTAACTTGATTCAGTTCTGTGGAAAATAAAAGCTATCTTTTTAAAAAGACAGAGTGCGTTGGGTAGTGGGTGCCAGCAATCCCGTACTTTTAGTTCACCCTTTGAAAAATGGGGGTCACATCAGCCGGTCTTCTCTCTAAAATCATTTTTAATGGAAAAGAGGTGCGACTGTTCTCCCGTTTAGTTTCACTGGACTGTGGCACCAGCTCAGAAAGTGTGCTCACTTAGTTTGCTTGTTCACAAAAAAGAGAGGGGATGTTAGAAGAACAAGCAATTACTGTAAGCTAGTAAGCTGTAACAACACGAGGCACTGTCTGAGACCCCAAAACAGTTAACATCGCTCAGGAAACAGGGTTATATGGGCGGTTGTGCTCCAATCTGACGGCGAAGTAAAGAAGTGTAGCGTACGCTTACATGGAGAGCATGAGAGGCTAAATTATGCCTCTCTTTAACTGTAGATAATGAGAACTACTGTGAAAGCACATCTGCCAGGAGACTCCAAACCCTGGAAACTCCACATACATCTGGTCATAAAAAAGAAAAACAGTCATGGAAATAGTCTTAAAGGAACAGTTCATCCAAAAATGAAAACTCAGGCACCCACTTAAGACGTGGTTACCATTAATTTACAAGCGGGTGTAAAGAAAAGACTAAAAAAGGGTTTAAAAAACCTCTTCTTTTTTTTAAAATCAACACGGCTTCAGGAGACTTGGATTAAATCACACATGTCATATGGAGCCATTTTATGTTTTTTTTCAGTTGTTTTTTTATGTTTTCATACATATCTCCAGCTTTTTCAGTTGTTAAGAATAAAATGCTGCAACGCTGGTTTGTTGTGAAGCTCCAGTAATAGTTTGTTGGACTAAGAAACTTGACCTGACTTTAAACCGCTGTGAACTGTACCTTTAATGTATATCTGGCTGTGTTTTCCAACTCACCACGTGTGTGCAGTGGGCAAGGTGCTGTGTGTGGGGGCGGCGATGATCTGGAAGGAGGGGCAAAGGGTGTTGAATCCCCCAGGGGGAAGCTGAGAGGAGCCTGTGGTGAACTGCAGCAGACGAGCCAACTCCTCCTGTGTGAAGCTGGACACCACGGCCCAGAACCACTTCATCACCTGCAGCAACAGAAAATTAACATGCTCAGACATTTGTTAATCACTGGCCTGCTGTTAAAGGAAATGGAGAAAGAGAATTTCCATGACAGACTTTCTCTCTGAAGTGCCACGATCCTCCGACAATCACAGCATGGGCCTTGAAGTCCTGCACGTTTATATCACCGGTACCACACATCAGCAGCTAAAGAGATTAAAAAAAAAAACAACTTAGAATTACCCAGCAGTGTGTCAAAGATCAACAGGATTTTATTGTAAACATCACACATACCTCCAACTCATTCTCATCAAATATGGCTAGCAGGTTTTCTGGAACCAGTTCGTTCAAACCTGCAATTTATCAGGAAATTACACTTATTACGGGCACATTATCATTAATATGGGTTATTAGCAAAAAATGTGCAGCTGCGCTAGTTTCCTTACCTTTCAGGAAGTGTTCCACCTCATCTCTCACCTGGCTGGCCAGTCTGTACTGGGCCAGCAGGTTCAGATAATGCATCTTGTTTTCATTGGTAACAGCAATCTGAGCTCCCCCTGATATGAGCTCCACCACCTGCAAAAGAACATGTGGCAGCGTATAAATATTGCACAAAATACATAAAAAGAGGAAAACAACAAAAGATGTGAGACAGTTTAAAACTCTATTATTGTGTGGGTCTCAACGGCCAGTAAAGACAAGATGCCAGAGACAGGATTAGAGTTCAATAAGAAGTCATACACTTTCTTGACCTAATATAGGTCTAACACGTGTGTGTTTGGCTGTTCCCCACTGGTCAGCATTGTATAAATGTTTTGGGAAATTAATCTAAAAAATATCTTTTTGGAGCAATATGTATTTAATTAAAAAGAGGAAGGTTCAAATCTGTTTCAACACAGGGAGTTACACAGCCTGTTATTGTTTGGTGCTTTTTAACTGAGCAACAAAGTTTAAAAAGGGCAACCTTTATATAAACACACCACTCCCCCTCCTCAAGAAAACAAGATGCTTGCCAAACAATCAATATGGTTTCTTTTGTTTGGATTATTGCTCCTATCTCCTGTGAAATTACATCAGGGATAAAAGTGGATGTCCCTTTCCAAAGCGTTGCCTCACCTTCTCCAGCTGTCCTGACTTGCTATACTTCTCCTCGGCGAACACCAGGTCCATTTCGCTCACGTCATTGTTTAGGATGAAACAGACTTTAGTTTTGTAGAACTCCTGGTCGTCGGTTTCAAAGTACTGTGTGTAGGGAAACAAAAATGAAAACACATGATAATAATGATTTTTAAATAAACATGGCACTACATATTCTCGGTGGAAGGATAAAAAGATGATTGGGTCGGCTTTAGTTCTCAGCTTTGAAATCCGAGAAAGTTGGATAAACAGAAAAACATGTTGGCTTGTTGTCCATGAAATTAAGACTGCCAAGAAATATGTCAGCTTTATTGGCTTCATGAGGAATGCTCAAGTGATGAGACAGACCAGCTGACAGTAAAAAGTAAACAATCAAAACATGACCTGAGCTGTGTTCCATACCTTGTAGTTCATCCTGAGGCCAATAATCTGGGCCAAGAAGGACCGCGTAAAGCGAGCTCGGACCAGCTGTTTGTAGGCCCCGCCCAGTGCTGACTCATATAGGCATTTCCCTACAATGCGACCTGCAAACTCATACATCTTTAGACGCAGGTGGGCTGGCCGGTCAGCATTTGGGTGCACCTTGAAAATAGAGAGGAATGTTCCATTGGTTTTATACTGCATCTGAAAAGTGATTTTGAAAGTGGTTTAAGTGGTAAAAAAAAAAAAAAGACTAACTTACGAGGCCCTGGTTGTTGTCGCTAAAGCGGGTGAACAGCTGGTTGGAGGTGTCAAAGAGGGTCTTACAAATCAGCTCAAACCACTCCCTTCGAGGCCCTCCCCAGTCCAGAGCTGCAGAGAAAAGTCTAGAGTTTTAGCGGTGTGGTCACCTTGACTAACTGGGTATGTATCCCTCATTAGAATCTCATTTTAAGGCCTTTTTGTTTTTTTAAGTAAAGGGCTTGCTGCAACAGCAAAAAATGTAAAAAATTTTAAACTTAACACACACTGAAGATAACTTAGATCACACTCAGTTATACTCAGATGTTTTGTTTACCTTCCTCGTCCTGAAACACGACTTCAAAGTTCTTACTCCAGTCTGACACCGAGAAGTTCCTTGTAGCCTTCAGGGACTGAGCAACGGCAGGGATACAAATTAAAGAGATAAAATTATCACTGGGGCCACAGAGAGAAAAATATTGCTGGAGCCACATGACTGTTATGATGACATGCCTATTTTCATAATGCACTTATGAAACAGCTTTATACAATGTCAAACCCTGTGTCCACATAGTGTTTTTTTCTGGCAAGAAAGTGCTGACAGGGCGATGGCATGAGCTGGGATGATGCACTTGTGCGGCAAGAGAAAAAAATGCTGCACCTGGGTTTTAACTGACATTTGCTAGGGAGCTAACTTACACTACATTAACAAAGGGTTGACAACACAGCTAACCACAAGCTTACAATGAGCGGGGTGATAAAAGCACAGCATTACATGTTGTTATAGTATCTGTCTGACATATCATAAAGCTAAGAATAGACAGACATGGGCAGAACAAACTTCTCCCTTTTTTTGGTTACCGTGTGACAGGTGACGAGTCCCACACCTCTAATATATGATGGTTACCTGAAAAGGAGTGACAGTAATTACACCAGCACCTTTCTGAAAAGTTCACTGGTTTTCAACTACGAGTGCTCAGAGCCGTCGTACAAATAGGCTGGAGCAATCTGAAGTCACATTCTGCAGCATACACTTTTGCCTCACTGGGAAAAACTGAAAAAAAGACTTTTGCACTCAGAAAAAACACTATGTGGACAAGGGGCCTAAACCAGCACTTACTGAGTCTAAAATGGAGTGTCGAGTGATTTTTAGGCAGGTCTTGGTGCGAGGTCTCTTGGAGTGAATGTGCCTGAGTTCACGTTGAAAGAAGTTCACTTTGTCTTGGAAGGTTTCAGAGCCACCTATGGATGACAGCATTAGACTACTGCTACAATCCCAACAAAAGATGGTATTTACAAAATGCAGCTCAATGCAACAGTGATCACATTATACTGAGACAAACCAATGTTCTTGTGCAGGAAGCGAATGAAGGTGGCAGCCATTATGTTCCTGTCTTTGCAGCTGAGCTCCACAGGAGGCTGTATCCCATCATCCACTACTAGAGTTAGGTACTTGTGTACCGGATCAGGACCATAATAGGTAAACTGAAAAGAAAACAGGAGGTTAAGGTGAGCTTGTCAATCCACATGAAAGTGGGCCATTCTCCAGGTTTTCTAACTGAAGTGGGTTCTTCTTACCTTCGTTCCCGGACATACTCGAAAGGTGAAAAGGCGCCACGGAATGATTTTCAGGTAGAACTCCTTCACGGATAGTTGCTGTTTGACAAAAACGTTGAAGTCATATTGCATTAATGTTGAGTTTTGCCCTCTCAAATACAAGATCTCTTATTTTCTTTAATTCATTAACACAAAAGTTAGAAGAAGAAAACTCATACCAACTAAACCTAACCTTTATGTGCTGTCCACTTACCTTTGGTGATATGTAACAGTAGACCTTTTTTGGTTTCTTCACCTTCTCAGGTTGTCCCTCCACAGGAGAGTCATGCTCGTCCTCCTCTTCTCCCATGGAGGGCCTCCTCTGGGGAGCTAACAAAGAGGAGGCTGGTAACTGCCACAAGGAACTGCTGTAGTTCCCACTGCTGTAAAGGTATGCCTCAAAGTAGATACTTATGCCTGGAGTGGACACATTTTTCTCCACACAGGCCTTCTCATTCTCTGAAATATGCAACGAGAATATGACTATTAGGTTTTGAAAACACAGCCTGAAGGAAAAAAATGAATCATAAATCTCTTCAGTGCACTGAAAAGTTCTTCGAAAATTACACTGCATTTCTGAGCCAAATTTCTTCTGTAGTACAGAAACAATGCAACAGAAAGGCGGCTCACCATTGAGAACAATAATGTCAAATTCCCCGTTGCTGAGCGGCTGGTCCTTGTAGGAGATGCGGGCCCTGAAACAGCCCGTTCTCCTCAGGGTCAGTCTCAGCAGAACCTGGCACTGCTGCTTGTTAAGTGAAACTGACTTACTGTAGTACTCCTCCAGACTGTCATCATCCACTGTGCCCAGCTGGAACAAAAGGAAAACGAAAATGAATCCCAGCTCAGACTTTTGGAAATATCCGGTAAGAACCTGTTCCGCTGTACTGTGTAGCTATTGACTGTGCAATTGGGAACTGAAGGGTGAAGGGAAATGCTTGCTATTATTTTTACAGTCATAATCAAGAAAGAAATCTTCAAATTACAGTATAATGGATACTACAGAAGGGGTGTGTTGGCTTACAGAGTGCACATGGATGCTGTAGTTGGCTTCATCTGTGAGAGATGTAGAGTTACTAGTGGGGTTTCCATACTCATCCCTGGGCTCAATCTGTAAAGTGTGCTGCTGGCCATTTGTTAGCACCAGGGTGGAGAAATGGTAGGCTATCTTGGTTTTGGATGGGACAACTGTACCTGAAGTGAACCAAAGAATAGAAAAATACTCTATCAGCAATACACGCTGGCCAAATCAATAATCACACACAGCAAAATACAGGTTGGATCTAAGATAAGTGCAAAAGGAATACCTGGCTGAAATATCTTGTAATAAGGGCTGTAGGCCACATTGAGGCCACCAAGCTTGACAGCAACCTCGTAGCGTCCAGCCTTTCGTACTGTGAAGGCCACTTTGACTACATTGGACTCAGGTTCTTGCAGAACCTCCTGTGTAACAGGGATGTCAAGAGCCAGTTCGATGTGTGTAATGTTGACTCTCAGTCCCACAGGTCGATGGGCTGGGAAAGGCTGGCCGTTCTTATAAAACAGCTAGGAATACACAGGTACAAAAGGAGTATAATTTAATACAGATAATACAAAAGTCAATTTTACATTTCTGAGCACAGTTTTGCCAGTTTTGCAACCAAATATTCTTAAGACTGTGACATAAGACACTTGTAAGAAAGTCAATTACACTGGAGACAAGATGAATCCATTATCACCTGGACTCTGAAGCTCATAGTCTGCCCCACTTCCTGCGGTTCCTTCCAATCCCAAGACACCTTGCAAGAACGTGGGTCCAGGTAGTTGCCCCGGACATAGTCATAGATGCTGCGGTCACCGCGTCGCCCTGGATCCTCATTCTGCAGGAAGCTGACCACCCTCGCTGCAAGCTCACAGAGGAACTTGATGGTAAAGACAAACGCTATGATGGAAACAGTAATTCCACCTGCCACAAGAAGGGAAGAAGCACAGGAGACATGCTGTCGGAATATGGGCTGCAATAAATGCAAGGTATTATTTTGGTTTTGAAATAAGTTGATTCACTGCTTAAACGGAACAAAGAAAAAAGTTTGACGAAAGTGTATGGGACAAAAACTTTATAATAAATCCTAGAGCAGTACAAATGCTAGAAAGCGATTTGTAAAACTGGCAGCACCACATCACAGTTTAAGAATATGCTTGCAGGAGGAGTCAAACTGAGTCACTTAGCAGCAATTCCCAAACCATTCATTAGTCCAAATCCCAATCCAGACGGCTAACACAGGACTCACCAATCACGTAAAACATGAGGTCCCTTATCAAGAAGCACAGCGCCACAGTACAGCCAAATATGAGAGCTCCCGCTGAAAAGACAAGTGGGAAATGTACCAACAAATAATTAAAATAAAGTCAATACACGCTTTCTGCATTGAACACTCAGGTTAAATCTTGATAGTGGCACTTCCTTTCCTTTTTAAGAATTGTTTTATGATTACATAACACCAGGCTGAATATCAGCACCACTATATCTGACATGGTGTGTTGTCAAATGAAGCAATTACAAATGCTAGAAAATTAATTTTAAGTGCTCAGTTTTGAACTTTAGTACGGAAGTTGAAAACCAGGCCTAAGAGTACCAATGTAATAATGGTTGAACATTAGCAATGCCATAATGTAACATTTACTGGTTTTATTTTGTTCTACATTTTATCCTCGATAGGAGTAAACAGTGTGTTTTATGTGTGAGAAATAAACAGAAAAACAAACAGATGTTACAGTGTTTACACTGACATGAAGCAATACTGAACTCCTTCAATAGAACACATGAGCTACATTTGAATGATCTGTGACTCTTGTTGCAACATCATTTGTAAAAACACTTTGCAACACTTAGCAACAGTGCAATCCATTGTATGTTTACATCTTGAATTGAAATGACTCTTTATACTCTGCAGCTGTGAAAAGAGAGCCAAACTAAAACCGTTCAGAGGCAGAAAATGTTTAGGATCTTACCAATGGACCACTTCTCATTCAGACGCCTCTCAGCAAGGCTGTGCACCAGTCGGATCTCGTAGTCATGGTCACGACTCCCCATGGAAGTTTGGAGGATCTTGATGCCTGTAGACAACCTTATGTAGTCTTCGTAGTAGTAGCCCCAGGCAGCTAGAGACAGCTGCAGTTCACTGTCAAACTGAGACAGATCATCCAGATTCATACAACCCAAGGTCTTCAGTCTGCAAGGGAAAACAAACGTGAAAGTATATGAAGATAAGTGGCACAGAGGGAAAGCAATACTTAAGTAGTTTATGAGTACAGCATCTAGAAACATAACCCTACCATGAATGCTAAGTGTTTCTCCATGTCTACTTAGCGAGACTCCCTACTGAACTGTGCACAACAGGTTGTCCTGCACACAAAACAAACACTAGCATTTGTGAAACTCTACATGACGAGTAACCTCAATTTAATCAGCTAAAGTCTTCAGTTATGTCAACAGAGTCCTGAGGTGGTGCGGCATGTTGTGTCTGGATTAAAGCAGCAAAGCTTTATTACATGAAAAGGTTTAGATAAGCACAGCAGAAGAAAATGCTCAGCAGATAAATGGTTGTAAACATTAAAACCAAAACTACAATAAAGCTGCTACTGCAACATTGTGTCTTTGTTAACACTAGGAATGTGCCTATGCAATAATTAACCTTTCATACTGTATATTATCTCAACAATAACTGAGATAGGATGAAATCCTTTAGCAGGATTAACACATACTGTAGAGACTAAAAACTCACAGCAACATTTTTTACCTTTTAAAACACATTTCAAATCTAAAATTCAAAAATTGCAACTTTTTA
>JAQQZW010000007.1:15458202-15472738 GCA_029814745.1 Zanclus cornutus | reverse complement strand
TGAGGTAAAGTTTTATTTCTCTTTTTATTATATAGGTGATTTGTCATTTTATTTTCCATCTTGACCAAAAAGATTAATATACTGTTGTTCATTTTCACATTTTTAATAACTAAAATTAAATGTTTGTAGATATTTATCACTCTAATACTTTGCTCTTAATATAAAAAAATGCACAAAATGTTGATTACTCTGTACAAAATCCGATATGGAGTTGGATTGGAATATATTTCTCAATTCTAGCTCTATGTTCATATAAAATAAACATATATGGGTCATAAAACTAGAGACACAAAGGTGGACACACACACACACACAAACATCATGAGTGTTAGTACAAGGGTTGGGCTGATTACAGCTCCTTCACTGTCCTCATCAAGACCAGCACAGGCCACAGTCAGAGATAAGAGGCCTTTAACACACACACACACACACACAGTGCATACAGTAATCTGCTCTATCCACTGCACTCACAAACACACACAAACAAATACATAAACACACACACACACACACACACACACACCGTTACAGCCTCCTCAGGCAGCCTCAGAGCTCAGACAGGTCCCTGCCATTATCCCGTCCTCTACCCTAAACACGCAGTTTTAATTTCAAAGCTCTGATTAGCTGATGATTGCATGACAGCCGCCGACCAGGTTCCCTTTTCGCCGGCTCCCAGACTGCAACTCAATCATGCCCAATTAGTGGGTCCCCAAACACTCTCTCTTATTAGAGGACTCATAATCGACTCATTGTGTCCTGATTTGGCAAATAAATCACTCTGGAGGCTGCTAACCCCACTCCCCTTTCTCTCTCCCCCACTTCTCTCACCCTGTCTTTCATTGCCCACTCCCCTTCTTTTCCTTGTCCAGGGGTTCAGTGACAACGTTTTCAGGCATGCTTTTCATTGGAGCTGACAGTTTGAGCAACGCCGGACTCCTTTTTTTTTTTTTCCCCTGAAGAATGAAGAATAATTTAGCAGCTAAGGCAAGGCAGGCAGCATGCGGGTGTCCTTGTCCTACAAGGTTAAGAATCCATTCCATCTGAGCAAGAAAGGAGTGAATTAAAATAAATGATGGCCAGATATTTATTGCGAGTTTGTAGATGAAGCCAAGTCACTCCAGTGGACCAGCGGGGCCTGGGCTGCCAGTGGCTCAGTGTAGCTGAGTGACCTCCCTACCTCTCCCTGCCTAACTTGGGAATAACACTCAATGTCACATTACTCTTATCCTGCATTTGGTATATTTATTTATATCCCTACATATATTTATATCTACAAATGCATGTGTTGGTGACATCAGGACTAAACGTCAAATGAGATAGCAGGACATATATGAAATTATCTGGTTGGGGGATGCTAAAAATAATTTTAATTTGATTGCAGGAGGGGGATTCTTGAGAAAAACGGAGCTTTGGAGCCACTGACAAGGAGAACCTGAAAGAGACGGGCAGAAGACACGAAGACACAAATGTCATTCAGTCTGGAGACACAAAACTCAAGGCCACACTGACACACACTGTGTCTGCATTATGTGGTTAAAATAAAGGCTAAGAAGAGTACAGTTCACCATCATGTTGTGTTTTAAAGTCTTTAAGGAGGAATCTTCACACCACACATAAATAGCAGTTAATGTTCTAAAAATTTAAAAGGGCTCATAAGTCAAAAGGGCCCTCATAAGATTCATCATTTTTCAGAAGGGCACAGTACAGTATTGCTTCCCACAATTCACAGCTACATACTGTTCCTCAGGACAGAGATCCAACCGAAGAGCTTTACCGACTCAGCGGGTGGACCAGCTTGAGCCCAGGGGCTTGCGGAGCATTGGGAGGCCTGTGATGTTGCACGCATGCAGGAAACCAGTGGGCTGTGATGTAGCAGACTCAGAGTCAAACGCAAAGAGTAGCCTTAGTAACGTCCAACTGTGACGGTGAGCTACCTATCCAAGCTCAAACAGCTTCTACTATACCAACAGATTCTGTGAAGCAACCTCAGGATGCAGTTTTTCTTTATACAAACCGAATAAAGCCTTTTCCAAGACGTTATCCCACACCGTCTACTTTACAAAGGGCTATGTTATCGGTGTGTTGTGTTGAGTGGTCATTAGTGTGTTTACAGGGGAGAGAGCCTGGCCAGCTGGCATGTGACGTGTGAAGTGCCGCGCTGTGGTCTACCACTGTGAGACCCACGTGGCAGAGATGTGGAGGCCCAGCAACACCCTTCCCCGGGAGGGCCGCAGAGACCACGGCGAGCCCTCGGCAGATGGAGCCTCCAGCGTTTCCCCATTTCTCTTCTACAAGCAAAGAAGAGGTGGAGCGAGCGCTGGAGGTGGGACTGGCCCTGGCCCCCATCACAGATGCCAGGAGGAGGTTGAGACTCTGGCAAGGCCCTGCTGGGAGGGTGCTGGGCCGGAACAGGTGCAATCTCAGCCCCTCGATCCCCTCTGTCAGCACCTCAGTGGTGGAGCCCGTGCTCTCTTCCTGTACACGCTCCTTCTCATTCACACACTTGAGAGGTGTTGTGGGGCTCCATCCAGCCCCTCCCTTCACCCAGCAACAAATCCAGACACCAAAAATCTCAAACAGACGCAGTTCTCCCGCTGCCTTTTGTCATCTCCTCAAAGGGAACAAACATTAAAAGTAGAAGGTTCAAAGTACAGTAGAAGAAGTGCGTGTTTTTGACCCTCAGAGGGCATTCTGTGGAGTTGTGTTGACTCAGGCGTTTTCCTGTGCTGGCCATGATAAGCTCCTCAGCTGACCTGTCGCTGCCTGGGGCCCAACACAACCGCTCTCCCATCAGCCCTTGCTTTATCATCAGTGGCTACAAGACAAAGAGGTTCTGCTGTATACCTGGCTGCGGACGGCATCCTGCATGATGGAAAGAGTTTATGACAGAGGAAGGCGGGCGGCAAGACCCAACAAGCCACCTTGACCTGTCCCTGTTCAGAGGACCTTGGTGAACCCCGTCCCATTGCCCCCAGCCCTGCACAAGCGACCTGGCCACTCCAACCGCCACTGAATTATTATCATAATTTCCCGGAGAGGCATTGCAGGGCCTCCACAACCGGGGGAGGCATCCGTGTTTTACAGAATGTTTTGTGTTTTATTGCCTTTAAGTCACTCATAGGCCAGCAGAGAGGGCCCACAATGATAAGAAAACCAGTCATGTGAAAAATGAAGGACCTCGCGTACAGGACTGAGGGGTGAAGAAGGGAAATAATAAAATACATGACAAATGTGAAGCTAGACTGTATTTCATGTTCAAACCCCCGCCTTGCCGTCCAACCCTCGGCTGCACTAAAAACATATGAGGGAAAAGCGGGAAATAATAATAATGAATTCAGCCAATCTCACAGTTACAAAAAGAACAGAAGCTTTTTTTACCCATCTCATGGCTTATACTTGAAAAAAAAACCTCCCAGCCCTCTCGCTCCCCCTCCCGGATGCTTTGACAACATGACGGCCGTAAGATGCCCAGGGGCATTCCAAGCTGCCACCGTCCCGGCCATTTCATGTCCGAGCCCACCTGGGGTAAACAAAAAAGGACTCGGAGCGATAGAATATTAACTAAAGAAGAGAGGGGAAAAATAGCACTGCCAAAACTGAAAATACTTTTCGACCCGTCAAACTTTAGGTCTTAAAAAAATACCTCTTTCATTGTCTCTTTTGTGGAGTAATTCCCCCTCCTCTCCCACAACCCCCTGCAGGTTTTTAAAGGTGCAGTATATCTAATGAAAAATAAAACATCTGTTTAATCTAGCTATTTCAAAAGCAAATCCCCTTTTGATCAAAAAAATGATATTGATCTGACTGCCTTAGTTGTGTGGCGAGGGTTTCTCCTTTAAACTTGAAAATATCATGGAGTCTTTGTGGCAAATCAATACAGCGGCTGCTTTTTGAGGCTCGTTTCAAAGGGCACAAGAGCTATTTGAATATAGTTGATACAGTTATGTTATAAATTAATGTGTAAAACATGATCTCGTCCTGACTTAAAAAGGGGGGACATCTTTATTTTCTTGCCTTTTAAAACTGATTAACTGACTTATAATCATCTAACGGCCGCTTCATGGCACCTCAAAGAAGCAGTGATAGCCAGGTCAGCGGCAGGGAAGCTGTGACAGGCACGCGGTACCTGGTGGAATGAACCGGTCCTAATATTCATTGAGCTTTAGCGTGTCTGTCCTCACCCCTCACTCTGTGTCTGCGGGGCCACGGCATCGGGCCCAAGCTATCTACACATCTCCACATTTTCTTTAATTACACCTCAGCATATTGCTTTTGGGCCATATGGAAGGCAGATATTGAGACCAGATAAGATGTATAAACTTCTGTCAACACCACAGTATATTAGGTAGTGCTGGAAGCATATTATCTCTACTCTATCCTTCCAATTAGCGCCCAATATAAAAATACATTAAGACAAGCCTGTCGACGAGGAGCAGGAAAACACATTATATTAATGGGGCCTTCGTCCATTTTTTATTAAAATTGAATTACTTCCTTGTGTTTGTTTTGTTCGCCACAAAATGAAAAGTCATTTCCACCAAGGGACCCAATAAAAACACAGATAAATTACCCATTTAAGCTCAATGGCCTGAGAACTCCCTGTGCTCAGCTGGTCCATATTGGCCTCGAGGTTTTACAGTGGGTCTCCAGCAACAAACTGCCGCTTCAAAAGTAAACAGTGTAGATTCACATGAGAAAACTTATTTGTCCTACACAAACTCAGACATTTGGTGTCGTACATACCTCTTAAAATCAAAGGATTTTAAACAATGTTTCTTTACTGGAGCATTTTGAGAGAAATATTGGATACAGATATATGTATCGGAGCAATGTGAATTTTTACAGCAGTCAATGGCTCCATTATTTTAATAGAAAAATGTCAAGAGAGAACAAATCACACCGTAAACCCAAGAGAGGCCTGTATCTTCTGATCGGATATACGCAGCATGAATATGGCCTCAGACTTCAGGCCACCTTCAGACCTCTCAGTGACACAATGTTCACGTGAAAGCTACTGCCATAACCAAAGAGCCCTCCAAGAACACAACTGTCTTCTTCACTATGTGTATATTGTAGCAGTTCTGACATGATTGAATTCACTGCACCAAGACAGAGAGAGAGGTCACTGTGAGCCTCGCTGCAGCATCAGGATATACAGTACACACTGAGAAACATGGAGAGAATAAAGGAGAAGAGAGCGGCAGGATGAGGCAGAAGAGAGAGGTCACTTTGAGAAGCTGGATGCAAGCACATGCCAAACAGCGTCTCTGGATCTCTCTCTCTTTCTCTAATCCCCTCTCTGATCCACCGACACTCGGGCCAATCATTTGAGGCCGGCCACAACCCGTGATCACTGGGCCCTAATCTGAGTCCTCGGCCCGTCCGCAGTCCACCTCAGACAGCACCGGCCGGCTGCCAGCAGAGGAGTGGCAGGCTTAGCCTTCTCCAGAGAGACAGCTAGAGGTTGTCTCTACATGGATGGGCACTTCGCAGCTCGGCGGGGGCGGGAGGAAGGGGCAACATAGCAGCTGCTCAGGGCATATGGGCAGAATTCATTAAGTCTGGCTAAATAAGCCAATTGTGGAGGCGGTAAAAAAGAAAAAAGGCTGCGTTTGTATGTCTGATAGAGAAACAAACACAGATCACTCATTGCGTTTGAGCACTGAACTCAAATATTCTGCCACGCACAATTATTCTAAGCACAAATATCCCATGTGATGGCTTCGTCCTGAGGTATTACTCTTGATGAAGTTGATTCAAGGCCCACCAAATGAAAAAATCTGGATCTATTTGTGATGGGCAGTGATTGAGCTGTTAGATGCATAGATTATGTGTCCTTGAGGACTTTGCTGTGCATCTCCAAATGTCATGAGACTGCTCTGTGCCGCAGAAATAAACCTAATCACAATCTGTAAATGTTACAGCTGTTTCCCTAATAGACCTGGCCTGACTTTGGAGGCCTGCATTTATATTCACACACATGAACCAAAGACTAAACTGAATGCTGATACATGCAACCAGCATGTGTTGAAGATAAGGTACACAACATATTATATAAATTATCAGCTTCTGTGCAAATGTGTCAGAGCCGATGTCCAACATACCCTCTCTTGTTGCCTGTCCTGTCGTCTGTGTATCCTGTATTATTACATTGTTTTGAAGAACTTGTGTTGTTTCACTGAGGAGAACACACCTGATACCAACTGCTTGTTCCAGACTTATATCCATTCCTCTTTATCCAGTAAAAGGTATAATGTATGCTAATCCCCCAGGTGTCAATAGGAACTCTGTTCAATACATTTGAGATAATAGTGAAGAAGGGGTTGCTCCTATCGAAGACCTGGAAGATAAAGTCAATGGCACAGTCAATAACAATAAGGTTGTAGGCTTTAATGAGGAATGTTAATTTGAACACAATCAACTGGATTTCAGCTTAGCTGATTATCAACCTTGGACTTGTATGTTGATAATGCTGCCAGTACAGGGAGGGCATTTTTATCTGTTACAGCTTTTTTCAGAGGAGCTTTCCCAACAAAATCAGTTTGCCTTTTGGCTGTTTAAGTTAAAAACTAACAAACGAAAGAGTGTGAAATTCTACAAACCTGATCAAAAACAGGGTGAGACAACACTGCACTGTTCACTACACAGTGAACTTTATTTAGAAAATACAAGGAACACTGTATATATACTTTACAAAATATAAGCTCTGAATAACGAACAGTAATTAAAGTTACTATAACCAAAGTCACTGGCCCTTTCTGTGTAATGGACATTCCTCTAGTTCCCACTGGAGCCGTTTAAAGTCCCAGTCCAAACGTCCTCCTCACGTTGGAGGCAACACGGCCTGCTCCTCGCTCTCTCCTTGATCCCATTCCATCAGCAGCTCTGAGGACACCTCTGTAAACAGATGATCCCAGTCCCAGCTCACATCATCCTGCAGAGCAAAAGTAGAGACAGAAGAGGGGAAGAAAAGAAGAATTATAGAGGCAGAGAGAGATATACCAAGGAAGAGAAGAGAGGAGAATGGGGAAGGAGAGCAGAGGGTGTTAATGTACACATCATAAATCTTGATTACCTGGGAGACAGAGTGGCAACCTCCCATGGTGCACTAGAAACAGCTGGACAGGCCTTTGCTGGGAGCTCACAAGCTATATTTACTGAAAACTCACTCACCTCTTTCACCTCCTGCTCTGGCGCTAAAACCTTGGTGAGAAGCTTCAAGTCAATCTCTCCATCCTGAAGAAAGATTGTAGTAAAATTCACTGAGCTTGCACAAACAGACGTGATGTTAGTTGCAAAATTAAATGGACCACCTTGACGAGGAGAGAGGTATCAAAGAGATATAAAAATAAATGGCCTTTACTTACTAAGGTCTGAAATGCAGAGTAATACTTAAGATCATTGTCCAGATCTCGGTAGGTCATTACCCGGTTCACCTGGATGCTAGGACGATTGACAGACAGTCAGAATAAGCATCTGATATATGAACAGACTTGTATTTTAATCAGAAAAATAGAAGCCAGCCTGAGTGCACTGCTTTTACAGTGCATGTAAACCAAGACTGGGAAGTGGCTTGGTAGAAGTTTGAAGTTTGTGCACAATGAAGCTCAAGACTTCAAGCAAAGACCACAGAGAGCAGGAGATGGTTGCCAAGTGGTAAATGCTTCAAATTGAAACCCAGCTGCTTATCTGTGGGTTGGAATTAAGTGGGGGGGCTCTCAAAGTGGCCGGGGCCTAGCAGTGCATGCCAGTCCTACTTACTGCACATTACACGCTACATTGCCCCCGCAATGAGTTCAATGTGGATATTATCTCGCACAGAGAGCAAGCCCCAGCCTAATAACCTCCACCGCTGTCATAGCCTTGCTACATATTCGACACATGTCGGCGTGTCTCTCACTGCCCTGTAAATCAAAGGGCCCGGTTAGTCGGGACCCTGGTAACAGAGTTGCATAAATCACACCCAACTGTTATTTCTCCATTTCAGCCCGATAAAGCAAGACACTCGAGCGGAGGACAGGTGACCATCAAAGTCACCAGAGCAGGCTACTGATCTTGTGTCCTGTGCACGGACAGAGGTTAACTGTCACACACGGGTCTGAGGACATGCTGTGTGTGTATGTGTGTGTGTGTGAATCCTGAGTGATAAGCATGAACTTCGAGGAATTTAAGGCGTTCACTACTGTACCTGGGCGGAGCTGCAACTTGCATGGTGAGATCTTCTTCCTGTACTTCGTCAAGGTCTGGAATCACTGGAATATCTGAAAACCAATAAACAGAGACCACAGCATTTTACAGAAGATCTTATAACATTTTCAAAGTGTCAGATTTTTAGAAAATCTGATTGGTAGCTACATGACGGAATCATTTATGAGAAATACAGTAAATCTCCTGAGTATTGCTGTTAGACGTGTACATGTTTTTGTGAATATGTGTATGTGTGATCACGTCTGCGTGGCACTTCTTCCCCTCCCTCTCTCTTGCTACATCCTCATAAGAGCTGCCCTGTCACAATAGCCATGCGGCCATGAATATTCAGGAGGCGAGGCGGCAGCTCTTCCTGCTGTGAGAGGGGCGCTGGCCAGGGGCTCCCCAGAAAGCACCCCCTGCTACCTTAGCATTTGGGCCCTGTCAGCGCCGCCCACCCCCAGGACCCGCAGTGGCCGGTAGGCCGACCTCCATGTCCACTCTGCCACTCCGACTGGGGCGGCATCCAGCCATGTGCAAGAGTATTTGCTTGCGGGCCCATCTGTGTGGGGTCGGAAGTCACAGTGCGGCCTGGCAGGGGCTGCAGTGCCAGGAGCCGCCAACCCGCTGCTCAAACAGTGGGAACCCACTTTAATTGGCAAAACGCAACAGGACAGAGGATGGCTCCACTCCCAAGAAGGACAGGGCAAACTTTCACAGCATTTTTCAGATGGACATTTGTTGGAGCAGGGAAATAAGAGAGGCATAACTATGGATATTGAAAGACTGGACAAAAAATAAGCTTATTTGTTAAACGTGAATAAAAAGAGTGATTGAAATGTGTTCAAAGACTTTAATAATAAGTACCTTGTTGTGTGATGACATTTATCTTTAAAAGGTTACCAATCAGAATGTAGGGCACGACAAACATTGAGAAAGAACTGTCTTATCTTGTCAACAATACACAATTTGTGTTTTACAGACAGTTTTCAAGAACTTTACTTGCTTCCACTCTGCCCTTATAAAATATGTGTTAACTCGGGGTGTGATGTGGCTTTCCTGAACAGTATTTTCTGGTGGAGGCAGCAGACTGCATCCTTATTAGCTCTACAGCTGAATGTTGACAGTGAGAGAGACACAGGGTGAGAGAGAGTGGAAGCGCAAAAGAGAGAGAGAGGAATAGACAGATACTGAGAGAAAAAGAGAGCTGGACTGCATGAAGAGGGTTGTCAGTAATCTCTAACCACAGTACTGCACCCTGAGGGGAAAGTCAATAGAGTAGCTAAATAGAGGTGAAGAGATGGAAGTCTGCATCTGATGTGAGGAAATATCTTGGCATCTATGTCACCATTCCTTCAAAATAACTCCAGAAAATAAACTGGAGGTGAGAAAACATCAATCTCTGATGAAACACTGAATTTCAGCTCTGAATAAAAGTTATAAACTGTCGAGATGAAGAGAAATTATTTTGATTCTGAACAGAAATTCTGAAGACAAAATGTTCAAAACCTAACCCATCAGTTTTTCAGTAGATAACAAAAGCTTACCCTCTGTTGATAACTTATTTCTTTCTCTTTTTTAATTAAACCAAATTAAAAATGCCACGCTCGTTTAGCTGCTGACAAGATTCATCTGTGTTTCTGATATCCAAATAAATGCAGGCGCGGGTATTTCATATTCATGAGGCCCCGGTGACACTTTGTCCTCTCATTTACAAAGCACAGCGTTCAGCAGAATCCGTCCCCCCTGGACCCCCAATCAAATTTAATGGTCTTAGTGCAATGACATCAAAAAGCCTTGCCGTCCAGCTCTTTGCAAACAGCTTCCTGGGTTGTCGATCTGTCAACACACACACACACACACACACACCCTTTTTCATTTCAGCCAGTCAGTAATGCACTGTAACACACTCCGTGAGAGTTCACTGTGAAGCACATAGGCATATGTTGTCTATATGCAAAGCCTATTATTAAGTGGAAAAAGGAACAACATTTTTAAATGAGCTTCAAACTCAACCCATTACTGCAGGTCAAGCAGGGCATCAAGGCAGCTGCAAACAAGCCAGTGTTTCTCTCTGATGAAAAGGGCAGCTCCATCAGGAGGAGCCGTCTCTCCACAGCGCCGCACACATTACCTACGCTGACTTCCTTCCCTCGGCTGGACATGTATCAAGGTGGCTTTTGTCTGGCAGTGAGCGAGGCCGCGTCCGGCTTCCCCACTGAAGCATGTAAATATCAAAAGGGGATAATTTGCTGTGAGTGGAGACATACTCCCGGCAGGCACACGCCAGTAAGCGACTTTGGAGAACAGGACGTCTGTCCACATCACTAGGGCTCCTATAATCTACACAGGGGTCCAGTCAAATGATTACTTGGGCACAGAACCCATTTGAAAGGCTTATGGGACAATATTCAACACAACACTGGCTGAGAGTGAGACAGTAAGACATGAAACAGATGAGCGTGTTTGCGATACTGGTGCTATTTTAAGTGACCAGCAGCCGGCTGTGGGGGCAGCTGATAGGAAGATGGGAGCAGGGGACTGGGCAAGCCTTCTCTCTCTCTCTCTCTCTTTGCTTGTAGCCAGTGGACATAAGGGATAAGGGCAGGGGACATAATCAAGATCGCAGGGGCTATCTCACTAACCCTCAGCACTGTAATTTCCAATGCCCCTGCCTCCGGCTCTGTATTAAGAGGTCTCCCTCCACAGAGTAATAATCTTTCCGGAGGCATTAACTGCAAGAGGACCATACCTCTGGACTCTTCATTCAACTGGCTGTTTGAGCCGGTGCATATAGGACAGTGGCAGACAATATGTGGGCCTGTTTACATAAATGTGATACAGACCTACAGTATTTTATGATAGTGCGTACCTTTATCCTGCCGATAATGTATGCAATTCATAGTGATTTATCAACACATTGTAATTCCATTTGAATGTTGTGTAATACAATGACATGGTTTTACATGGCAATTTTCCCATTCTCAACAAAAATCACTAGCAAGTAAAGCCTTGAATAAAATACACTACTGCAGGGAAATATTTACATTAGGGCATAGTAATAATTATTTATTATTGTTTACCATATAATAATAATGTGACAAGCTCTTTATCATAGTCCACAGCTCTCAAAATTACTAATACAAAGGTAAAATGTTTGGCAAACACTGAAAAGACATTTCACTCGTGGGAAAAACCCATTTTATTTTTTCATTTTTGTAATTCATCACATATTTGTACCTTTGTTGTCTGTTACATGAATAATCTACAACATTGGTTCCAAAAAAACACTGTGTAAAACGTAAATAAAAATAGAATGCACAAATTTGCAAACAAACACTGTCTGCAAACAACAGGTAAAAAATACCTCTTAAATCATTTCCCTTCCTTTCAGTTTTCACGTTGTCATAGTAGGTGGCAGTAATGTACTTTAATGCTGGCTGGTAACAGCCATGAAATGGAAAAATTCGTAAGTGTAATTGTTCTTTTTGTAAGTTTTTGTACAAGTATGACAACAGACTCTCTCTCTACCTCCCTACGTTAGTATTATGAGTGCAAAAACACACAATAAACAAAGATAAAGATCATTTTAACTGATAGCATTAATTATATTTAAAATTTTCTACAGACATTGCAATAATATTGTTATCATGAATTCTTTAGGCCACAATAATCGTGTTGTGAAAATCTGATAGCATGACAGCACTATTACTGATGAAACTGTTTACCAGTGGAATGTTCCAAACAGGTGTTTTTTCTGAACATTGCACAACTTTACAAGTCTTATTTTGCTCCTGTCCCAACTTGTTTAAAATGTGGTACTAACATCAAATCAGAAAGAGCCTATTTTTTAAAAAACAATGAAGTTGATGAGGTAAAACATTAAATATACTGTCATTATCCTGTGTTCAATTAGGTATATGTCAAAAAGCACTAACAAATGATCATATTGTTTTATTTATCTTTTACACAGTGTCCCAACTTGTTTTTGGAATTGTGGTTGCACTATAATTATGATGTATTGAAATATTCTGAATTTAGAAACATGACATTGGATAGTTTTTTGAGTTATGATACATTGACTTTAGTTAAAAAGGACGTAAACAACATGGCATTTCTTTAGTAGTTCATAAACAATACTACCTGAGGTACTGATGTGTGAGGTCCTTCAGTGCCGTCCATTGAGCATTTCATGCTGATCACCTATCTCTACTGAGGCAGCTTGACCCCATTTCCCCTGCTGCCTTGTGCCACAAAATAGAACTATTATTCTGGGCAAGGTTTGGCTGAAATTTCCTCCCTCAGTCTTGACATTGTTTGTGATGTGCTGAGTTGGGCCCTCAGGTGACTCAGTTACCGCTAGATCTGTATTAAACAGCATCTACTTGACACAGTGTGTGTGTGCGCTTGAG
The DNA here is from genome assembly GCA_029814745.1 of Zanclus cornutus. Classification (NCBI taxonomy): domain Eukaryota; kingdom Metazoa; phylum Chordata; class Actinopteri; order Acanthuriformes; family Zanclidae; genus Zanclus; species Zanclus cornutus. The sequence goes on along the minus strand of JAQQZW010000007.1, from coordinate 15,460,139 downwards.
TTTGTGACTATGTTACTCTGGGTGTGAGGGGGACGCTTAAATCCTGCTACACTATTCTCCATCACCTCAGAGTTAACCTTATCTAATGAGCATATTCACTTTCATCAAAGGAGGCCGTGCTTATATGGAATCACATGCTGGTCAAAAAAGGAACACTGGGCAGAGGCAGAGTTCTAACACTTGAATCTATGGTGGATTCAAGGAGAAATATGACATGAGCATCAGTGAAAAGCGATGATCTGACTGCCTGCTTATCTGCTCTACTTCCAGAGGATGAATGGGCCGGGGAGGCACTGGAGGGCTCTCCTTCGCCCGTCAGGAGAGACACAGAGTGGGGGGATAGTGCGGGTGCTCTTACCTCCTTCATCATCTGATCCCTGGGGTGTTTGTGGTCGCAAACGGCGGCTGTAGAAACAGGAAGTGTGGGAGTATGAATAATTTAATGTTTTCAAAATGCATCCCGACGGTGAGGTCATCACAGGGAGTGAGTGAGTTGGCTCCTGGGCTGCTTCGCTTTGATGATGGGCCTGTTTTTTGTCTTGTCTTTCTTGCTTGCTCCGTCTGACTGGACTTCTAAACAGTCGCCTCAGCCAAAAGGCACTGACGGCACTATGAGATGCTGTTTTAATGTCTTGGTGACCAGCTTTTAGACAAGATAACCTCCAGAATTTTTTTTTTAAAAAAAATCCAGATGGAGCAGCAGTCTGAATAAGTATTACTAAGACAAGACAGCCGTGACAGGAGCACAACATAAGGAATTTTTCTGCAGGGTAACAACTTTACACACAAAGCCTCTGTCTCACTAGAGCCAGTCAGACATCGGGCTCCAAGAAAAACACGGACGACTGCGTCCTCTACCTGCCTCTCCTAGTGATGTCTATTCTAGTAACAGAATGATGAGAGGGAGGGTGAGGGGGAAAAAACTAGAATAACAGGAAAACTTGGCTCCTAACAGCAATAAAAGTGATGACAACTCAGTCACGCTGTTTTTTAATCATGTTAAGTGATTGTTCTTGGAAGGCAAGGATTAGCTGCAACCAAGGACAATCTGAAAGTGCAGCGCTATTTCCACTTTACTGCAAAGGAAACAAACATTTAAACTTACTAAATTTATCCAAACACAAAAATATGACTGGCATTGAAGGCAATCAACAACAGCAACAACAAGAACAAAGAAATATGGAGGTGTTAGCTGAGTGAACTTACTCTTCCAGGTCTTCAGCTGCAGGTCTTCTAGAAGATCTGCACAGTAGCAGGAAAAACAACTGTTAGACAATCAAATAAAACACTTGTTAGACAACATTATTCCCTCTGTCAAAAAAATAAGGACAAAAACTGATATATTTTTTTCATTCCTGACACAGTCCTTGGAGGTATTTTGATGGGTGCATCCTCTTCATCTGTATCTAATGATAGTAATTCTGGTATATCAGACACAGGGGGGTCTACAATAGCCGTGTCTTCTCCTCTCTGTTTTCTCAGCCTCGTCTCCTGCTGGATCATGCAGCTATTTTCAGACTTCTCTCCATTTACACAGCTCAGCTTGAACAGAGCACGCCAGACACCAAAATACTGTGTTTTGACACTCCACTGCCTCAACACAGTATTTTTAGCGTTCACTATCTGTTTTAAGAAAGGCAGCAATCAGACTAGATACCACAGAAAAACTAATATTACCACATTGTTACCTAAGAAGTACTTAAATAGATTATTCATCATATAACATACAAAAGAAATAAAAGCAGAGTAAGTTTTGGTATGATATAATTAGTAGCCTAAAAATGTCAATAAGAGGTTTTAATCTTTTCTCGGGATGCAAAATGGTTTTGCTACTGTATTTTTCCCCTGGTTGAGTAGTGCCCCCTATTGGTTTTAAAAGCAAAACATCCATTATTGTCCAACTGTCTTTTCCTTGCTTACATTTCCATCCTTTCATA
>JAQQZW010000007.1:15184102-15198331 GCA_029814745.1 Zanclus cornutus | reverse complement strand
AAACTGCTCAATGGCCAGTTCATTTCCAACGGTGTCCGACCTGGTTGCGGAGGCTCGGCGTTTGTATGAGCAAGTATTTGGGGAAGAAGCTCCCCGGCTGGCGGTGTGTGCTCCCGGAAGAGTCAACCTTATAGGGGAGCACACTGACTACAACAAGGGCTTTGTACTTCCAATGGTAACATTATGACTGTTCACTAGATGGCAAACAGTTTGCCAGTGTGATTAGAGTGAAGTTAAACATAATTGTTGGTCACACCAAATGTCATTCAAAAATCTGCCATTTAAATGGTTCTTTGCTTGTTGGAGGACATTTTTTTCATGACATAAAGCTGGGCCTCTTCAAAAAACAAACTTAAGGAGGGTCTCTACTGTCCGGCATGCATACAGAACACCCAGCCACAACTATTATTTATGCTAATGAATTCGTTATTCAAAAATGCATGAGTTTGTTCTTGGTGAGTCAGGCGCTGCCCCTGGTGACTGTGGTGGTGGGGAGTCCAACCTCTGGCCGAGATGTGACGGTGGTAACAGCAACTAAGGATGCTGAGGAGCCTCGGAGGGTGAACTTCAGCCTGCCAAGTGATGGATCAACGCTGCCTCCGGGATTACCCAGCTGGGCAAACTATGTGAAGGGTGTTATACAGCATTACAGGGGTAAACCAAAGAACAATGTGTGTACACTGTTATAAAAAATTACCCAGGATTTATCACTATTATCTATTAGAATTTAAAAAAAGAAACATTAGTTTTATTTTTTCACGTTTCACCTTGTAGTCATGTCCTGTCAAAGTAAATGAGAACAGATCTGAGGCCGAAATTATTGATGTCACAAAGGTTCCATTATCCTGCCTTGTTTGGACACCGCAGGATATTTATTTGATGTGTACTTTCACTGTGTCTGGTATCCTTCAGCTCCACCTGTCCCAGGTTTCAGGGCAGTGATAGCCAGCAGTGTCCCTCTGGGAGGAGGTCTGTCCAGCTCTGCCTCTCTGGAGGTGGCTTTCTACACATTCCTGCAGCAACTCAAGCCAGGTCAGACTTTGAGTACCGAGAACGCAGAGTGTGTAACAGTGTCACTCTAAGGCCTAGTCCACACATATGCAGGTATTTATCACAACAGGGTTTTCCCATCTTCGTTAAAAAAAACTCAGCCCACACATGCACTGTTTTAAATAAATCTATGTCCAAGTGAAGATGTAAAAACATAAGTGCTATCAAGAGCATGCCGAACCAGTGGGTGGGGATATAACCACTAAGTCATATTGGCCAATAGGATGAATACAAAAAAAAAAAAGAAGCTGCAACTACAGTTTCGACTGATTCTTGTCCAAAACCTGCAACGCTTGCGGTGGATACTGTGTTGTTGGAGTGTTGGTTTATGTATTGACCTCTGTAGTGCATTCTGCCACAGCTGTTCTTCAATATAGTGAAAGAGTAACTGTATATTTATGTGTCAACATGTCAAAATTCCTGCTAGCTAGATTATCACTAGTACTAAGTTGCTCTATGTAAAGAAAGGAGGTAATGGCGCACACTCTGACATGAGACTTAGTTGATAAGGGCTCACACTCTGTCGTCACAAGCCAGAAACTCCATTTTCTCTGCCTGCGCCACAGCGCTGCAAACAGAGTTTTTGAATGTCTTCACTCTGGCTCAAGTTTAACAAAAATCCATTACAGTGACCTAAAAGTGCGTTTGTGAGTGGACGAAAGGCCAAAACGCATAGAAACAGTGAGGTTTTGAAAATTATCCATGTTGGATCGACACATTAGCAAACTGATGGCTCCACCAGTCTGCATGTTGAAGTGTTCTTGGTCAAGACTGTGAACCCCACATTGCTCCTAATGGCTCCTCCATCAGTGTGAGTGCGCCTGTGAATGTTTAGGTGCTCCTGATCAGGTGGCATCTTGCATGGTAGCCTCTGCCATCAGTGTATGAATGTGTGTGTGAATGGATGAATACTGACTTGTGTTGTAAAGCGCTTCGAGTGGTCACTAAGGCTACATAAGCGCTGTATGCACACCATTTAGCATATGGCCACAAATCCTTAGTATCCATTTTACATCACTGTCTTTTTTCCACAGATGACGGAGACATGGTATCAAAAGCAGTAGCCTGTCAGCAGGCAGAACACACTCATGCTGGTGTACCCTGTGGCATCATGGATCAGTTTGTGTCTGTCCTTGGCAGAGAGGGGCATGCTTTGCTCATTGACTGCAGGTAGTTTAAACATCTAATGACATGACCGGTTTGTTTCTTCTCTGTTACTATTAGTGTGTTTTGATGTGATGTTTTCAAATGCAGGGAAAGTTCTATGTATTTACATCCACCATTATCAATCATGCACTACTTTGTGGTTTGACTCAGGTCCCTAGAGGCCAACCCTGTCCCTCTGGCAGATCCCACCCTGGTCATTCTTATCACCAACTCCAATGTGAAACACTCTCTGACTGGCAGTGAGTACCCCATGAGACGGCGACAGTGTGAGGAGGCTGCCTCCATCCTGGGAAAGGACAGTCTCAGAGATGCTACCATGAGGGACCTGGAGGGTGTGAAGTATATTTTTTATTAATCTGTCCTGATTCATGCTGTCCCACTCTGTATTATTTATTATCCCCTTTCCTGCTCTGTCTTCACTGCTGCACTATGAGGCAGGATATGCGGTTAGCGAGGGCACTTCGGGTTTAACTCTGGGTTTTCAGGATTACGATGGTGGCTCGCTTCTTGCAAGAGTACATTGCCATGGTAACTCATGCTGCACACCTAATCTGCTCCAGAGCAGGTTTTTTTCGATATAAGAGATCAAGGCGTGTAAAACCTCGGCCTGGTGACAAATCACCATCACTGAAGATATCAGAGCTCAGTAAACAGATCGTGAAAGGGTCTAATGCTCAGAGATGGACAAAGTCCCATAGCTTTCCCTGAAGAATTTTACGGCCTGTGAGAACTATTGATTCCTGTCGGAGGGATTTGCTCGTCTGTGTCGGCCTCTTCAGCCGTGTGTTGCTGAGACTTATTGAAGCACTAACGCTTTGTACTTGTTGTCCTTAAAGATATGAAAGTTAAGCCTACTTACCGCTTAGCATTATGTTTTTTTATGTATTTTCTGTTTGATCCAAAGTCCTTTGACACCGCCAGGGTTGCAGCTGAAAGAAAAACTGTCATACACAGATTCAGAATAGATCGAAGCAACACATTTATTTAACAAGTACTTATGTCACCTAGATGCTGTAGTGCAAGTGAAATATTCATGGCTGCATGTGTCAGTCCTTTTCAAACTGGTTGGAGAAATCTAATGTATAAATTAATTTGCAGGCTTACTAACTGAAAAAAGGGGGACTGTGTTGTGGGAGTTTTGGATTTTGTAGTGACCTTTGTAGCACATTCTGATGCCTCTTTTCCTCAATAAAGTGAAATATATAGTGACCATACATTGTCCTGTCTGGTTAGCAAGATTAGCTACAGCATTACATCACTCTATGTAAAGAAAGGAAGGAGATAACGGCACACAATCTGTCATCACAGGCCAAAAACTCTGTCTATCTTCAACCTGGCCGGTGATTTCCAACAGATCTGTTTTCAGTGACCTAAAACTATGCTTGTGTGTTGAGGAAAGGCCAAAACACATAGAAAAAAAAGCTACTCGTGTATGTGTGGACAAGGCCTTATTGTGATCAGCCCAAAGCACACCTGTGCAGAAGTTAGGCTTTTTAATCAGCATCTTGATAAGCCACACCTGTCCGGTGGATGGACTGTCGTGACAAAGGAGAAGTGCTTGCTAACAGATTTTAACCAACATGCTAAAAATTTGAGAGAAATAAGCCTTTTGTGTGCACAGAAAAGTCGCAGATCTTTTTTTTTTTTAACTCATGAAAAATGGGAGTCAAAAGAAGAGTGCCGAGTCTATATTATTGTTTAGTGTAGCTTAAAATTAAGAGAGATTAAATTTAACTCCTCTTTAAATAGCAGTTTAGTTTGTACTCTAAACCTTGATTAAATTTCATTCTGTTGCACCAAAACTTTAAACTCCAGTTTAAATTATAATCAAGTATTAACTTTAAACATACACTGGAGGTTTAACTTTTAAAATGGCTGACTTTTGAGCTCATTGAGGCAAAATGATAAACTTACTCAAAGAACAGGAAGCTGACCCAGAGGATTGGACCCATAGTCTAACATGGCAGTGAAAGAAATACAGCTGTACCAGCAGCTCTCCAACTCCTGGTGGCCCTGAGATTTTATGCCACCAGATGTTTCCATAGGGTGGATTAGGACCTGTAGGCCTGCACAACTCCACCGTCTGCTGTATTGTCAGGATAGTGTCTGGGGCAGTACAATCAGTTCATCCGTTTCTCTCTAATGAGGGAAACAGCTGCTGTTGTTTGACCATATTGCTCCATTAATTCAGCCAACAAGTTTTTTTCTCAAAGAAAGAGCGAGAAGAGCGTCTCTGCTGAGCCATCGGAGTAGGATAACTAACTTTTTGGCTAGCTAGCTAACAATTTAATGTTTTCTTAAGAAACACAGAGCAGCTGAAGATAACTGGTTTTGCACTCTATTTTTATTTACTAGTTCCTGACAGCACGCAAATTTATTTTTTGTTTAATTTATTTGTTTAATTATTTTAATTTGGTAATTTGTATATTAGTTAAACTCTATTTAATTTTGTTATACATCAGTACATTTGAATTTGTGATTAGTTTGACATTGTGCATCAAAGCTCTGCTTAATTTTAAATCTGGATTTACACATTTTAAATGTACTTTTGTTAAACTCTCATTAAAAGTAATCTTAGAATAAATTATTATTTTCTGGAGCAACCCGGTCTAAATCTTTTTCTGACTTGCTGTCGTAACTGCTTGTCAGTCGTGCTACCCCTCAATAGCTAACCAGCTATATGACATGCAAAGTGGCATTAGGAACTACACTTCTTCCTTGGGATATTTTGTTAGCTTTTTAGCGAGGCAAAGTGAAGGACATGTACAGTACCTATACAAACAGACATTGAGGACAGATCAGAACTAAAAAGCCAGCCAGTGTGTGTAATGTACCTTTTAGAAAAAAGGTGAAAGATGACAAAAATGTTTTTACTGTATCAGGTGTTCAGAACTGAAATGCTTCTCATTCTTTTAGATAAGACCTGTTTGCATAGCATATGCATTCCCCTCTATCCCACCGCAGTGGCTCATTAAAACCTCACATGGCTCATGTGGATCAGAAGACACTAATAAATTTGTTTAAAGAAATTAGAGAAAACACCAAACAATCTTGATGGGAAGCAGCAGTGATGTATGAGAGACACAGGTGCTTGTTTCTTTACGTTATCTTATCACGTCCTGGTTCATATATGTGCTTAAAGTAGTTGCTGAACACAGCCACTCTCATGCTGAAATTTCAGTAACGTGCTTAAAACTTGCTCTGCAGTTCAGTGAAAACATAAGTGATATTCACCACAATTCATCTCTCCTTTGCGTCTGTGTCACAGACTGCTCTCTGCTTGTCGGCCAGACCACATCAGTGACGGAAGATTGATGATTACTGTTCTATACAGTTTAAATTAAATGTCAGAGCTGTGCAGCAAAACCTTAACTGCAGTTCTATTACCTTTTTCTTTTCATTTGCACAGATAAGAGGTAGAATAGGTAACTTGCTAAAGCTGTGACACCATGAGCGCAAGTGTGTCACAAAGTCCACCTTTCTGTCCTCTCTTCAGACACATCTCCCTTTCCCAGGCTCCATCAGCATTATTCTCTAACTGTCCACCAGATGCCCCCAGACTTTTTCTTCCGTTCCAGATCCGGCTACTCCCCTCTGCCCTGCAATCACCTCCTTCCCCTCACCTGAGCATCCCTGTCCCTCTCCCCACCTGCATTCCCTCACCGCCCACACTATATACAGACACTAGCCAAGATCCTTTGTTCCTCTGTCAGATTGTCCCGGGTGCAGTGTTGGTTTCTTGCCTTGTGTTTTTGGTTCAAGCTTCCGTATCCTATACCTGCCAGCCTGTATCAATACCTGCCTGCCGACGTACACCTGCCAGTAAGTCTTCTGTATCAGCAAATCACTGAAATCATCCTGCTGTCTTCTCTGTCTGCGTTTGGGTCCTCTCCTTGTTCCCCCTCCATAACCAACCGTGACAAAGTGTCTGTGGGCCATGACCCAGATACTGATTTCCAGGACTCGGACACTACACCACAGCATCTCCCATTTCAGTCCACACTCATGAGCGGTGCACTCATTCAACACAGAAACTGTGTTTCCTGTGTGAACTCAGACGATACTTATGAGCATAAAAGCTCACATTAGTGGTCACATCCGGGATAGCTGTGTTGTCTGTGATTACAGCCCCGATGGTGGTACTGTTTACTGGGTATCAGAGGGGAAATGAAGGCTTTGACTTGACAGTGGGCCTTACACCAATTTAAGGTTCAACCAAACCCAAAACCAACTATGGTGGACCAAAATAAAGTCATTTACTGCATTTAAAACATCCAAACTCACAGTCTGCACCTTATTTATAGGGAAATAATAATAAACAATAATAATAAATAAATAAAACCTACCTTTTCCAAATCTAAATAACAATGACATCAGTTTTATTTCATACCATTATTAAGTGCAAACTCTCATTTTTAGTGTGTACAAAATGCCTAGTTCCTGTGGTGCCAGTGTGCTTTAAGCTTAGTACTTATAGCACCATCTACAGGTGAATATCTAGACTTCACACATCACAAACCAGATGATGTCCTGCTGGTTTAATGACACTATTTCTTCTGCAGAAATGTTGCAAGATACAAAGGCTGTAGACGTGAAGTGCTTCTTGTTCTTAGTACTGAAAAAAAAAGAGCAAACTGTGAAACAGCCAATGAGGTCATGCATATTGTCAAAATATTACGGGTATATGACATCATTTAACAGCTATTTCGAGACTGCAGACTTCATGGGAAAGTTGCTTTAAGAGCAACAATCTGTATCTGTTCTGTGATACTATCAAAACCTTGGGAGATTAACAAGTTAGAGTTTTCACATATTTTTACCTTAACATTTAAGTTTTTATATATGGCTTGAATCAGTCAGCTGGCTGTTACGCTCCTGAAATAACACATACAATGCAGCTCAAATATTTCATGAATAGATTTAAGGGGGAAAAGGACAGAAACTTGTGTCATAGCAGACTTTAAAATAGAAACACAGGAAACCCTCAGTTTACCTATTAGCTCACTAAATTTCCAAGCAGCCTCTTTTTAAACCCTAATGAATGAAGTGCAGTCATAGGCATTCCCAAAGCACAGGGAGTCAACCTCTAAGCCAGGCAAGGCCCTGAACAGTACGCAACAAATAAAAGTACTGTTGTCATGACCGGCTATCTGATCTTTCCCTCGCTGATTAACATTTGACCTTCTGGCTGAGCCTTGACTGAGTTTCAGCAGAGGAATGCTCACGTTTTCTTTTCTTTGTGTGAACCTTTTGCAGCTGTAACCCTCAGGACTTTCACGGCAGTCAGAGGAAAATCAGGCATTCATTTATTTTAAACACCTGTTGGGTTTTAATCATAATTTTGTCTTTTATTACAACATATTTGATATAAAGGAATCTGAAAAAACATAAGACTGCGATTTCAGCATTTAATTAAAAGAGACTCGTAATCATATAAATTGAAAACAGAGAAAAAAAACACATTATATAAGCCAATTATTCAGAGTTACTATTTTACAGCAAGGCAATTGCCATTATTACTGTAACATGTTTTATTTACAAAAGGCACAAAGGACGTGCGGATTCATTTATTGTGTCAGTAAATATTACACATTGGTTGTTTGTAACCACAGAGAAAATCTGGCCAAAGGGCATATTTCCGGATGAAAGGTGCTTTTCTCAAACATTTGGCAGCGTCTCTGTCACACTTGCACAGCAGCTTTTCACATTTGTCCTTCAAATCATCTGCGGAGAAGAACATACGCGTAAATGTCTTCTTTCAGTGACAAGCTGAAAAGAGATTTTCAGAAATTTTACATGTTTTTGTTGGCTTTCTCATTAACATTGTTAAATTTGTTGTGATTACTTGTTCTGTGTGAAGCTTGCAAAGTCTTGGCTGTTTGTCTTAAAAACATGTCCAGCTTTATTAATTTCGTCTCCCAGTGGTGCCATTTCTCAGAAAATGAGAGAAATTTGGCTCCTGAACAAAAACACACAGTTATTGTGAGTTTATTTTTCACATTAACTTATTTAAAGAATGCAATAAACAACCCACTGTTTTTGGTACTTAAATGTGTAAACCTCATTAAGGCTGTTGCCATTTATACACAAAAAAACTACAGTAGCTTAAAAAAACATCAAATAAATGTTACCGGAAAAGCTGGTGCTTTTTATAAATCAGATCAACAGCATGCGTTTGAGCTGGGGCTATGGAAAAGAGCTTAGCAGGAAAACCACTGTGCGATGGCCGCTGAGCTTGTGTCTGTTTAGAGTTCTCACTGACCAAGGTCCTTCCCGTTAAAAGCCGCCTGGCTCAGTAGCTGTGTGAGGCAAGCCACATCCCCGAAGCCCAGATTGGCTCCCTGACCCGCCAGAGGATGGACACGATGGGCTGCATCCCTGCAAAGACAAACATATCCTCCTCTGTCCAAATACATTCAACTCATAGTTTGCCATTCCATGCACAGCGCAAAAGTGTCATTCCCTTACATGTAAAGTAAAACATCAGCTGAGGGAACAATTTACACAGTGTTCATAAAGCTTTTTAAAAGTATTTTTCAAACACTTTATAAGCACTTTCAAAATATCTAAACCAAACATTTTTGGACTCCTGATTCTAAATTGTTAAGATTGTTAAGTACTTGTTAAGACTAAATTCAAATTCAAACATACTCCTACCCTTGAAAAACATATTTTTTAAAATTAAGCATTTTCCAAACTTTTAATCCTTTAAAGGAACCCTGTTAACAGCTCAAGAGCCTACCTCATCCGTACTTACAGAAAAAAGTTAATGTGCAGGCCAGTACTTTTTACTACGACTATCTTACCCAATGAGAGCTACCCGGTGCCTGATGTACTCGGATGCATGACCCATGCCCAGAGGAAACATGACCCGGGTCTTGGGGCCGATCCCTGCCACACTCGGGGGAAGCTGTCGAGGTGAACCTGCAGACGGCATGATGGCTGACAGGGCGCCGCGGAACAGAGAGCCAGCGGTCTCAATTAGCTCTGACTGGTTCTCGTTACTCCACTGTTAGTCATATTCACACGAGAATGAAAAATGGCCAAAGGAGAGAAAAAACAGACATTATCCCTTTGAGTGGACAAAGAAATTAGCTGACATAGGAGCAAAGCTGAACTCCAGGCTAGCAAAAGAGCTTTTTTCCCCCTCCATAACTAACTGGTTTGGCAGGGCTTCGGGAGCTGAGCTAATTAAAAGAAGATGCCGGTCAGGCTATGCAGTTGAATTAGCTCTGTTTGAAAAACATTCCATGCAGTAATGGTCGACACTGGGAGACCACAGGTTTAATTAGCAAACCAGGCCTGAAACCAAACGTGACTCAACTGGGTGACCCCGTCCATCAGCAGGCCTAGTAAAAATAGCCATCTTGGGAAAAAGGAGTTTCTCCAAACATAAAAAATGGACAGTGAAATATTAGTATTGTATAAAGTTTGGGCAAAACAAAGACAGTATTGTTAGTGTGAGTCACTAAAAACAGCTCTACACGTGAGTAAGTCTTCGGAGAATCCCTGCCACATCCAGCACACTGCAAACAAATACTGAACATGTCGCAACGTCTCCCTGACAACTGTGGAAATCTGAGTGCAAACACAAAATCAGCAGTTCTAAAGTTGGAGAAGGGCTTACGAAGGCAGAGTTGATAGCGTCGACAAAGCTCTCCTCGTCCATCTCCAACAGCTCCTCTGCGAACCGATGGCTGGTTGACCACACCAGAGAGCTCTCTGTGTCGGACAGCTGCGGTAAACAGAGCACAGAGCCCATAGCTAACGTCAAATACTTGTGTGGCAGACAGATATTTAGCAAAAATTATTATATACAAATAAATTTAAAAAATAATACAAAACTACTGCAGTAAATAATGCAGATATATTACCGGTAACATTGCAATGGGTCCCGTTGGGAGGAACCTCTGCCATGCGACATTGTTCTCTGTGGGCTGTCCAACATATAAGTAAAATTAAATATCATACTGAAATATTGTTACAATGCATTGTAAGTCACACAGTTTAACAATGTATTGCATATAAAAACAAACTCTCGTTATTATAATGGTACTCCTAGGGGGGTGTATTGTTCTCCGTGTGTTGACTGATGTGATGTTAAAATTTCATCATTGCAAAAACAGAAATTCACTGAGTAACATACAATAGTGTTTGTAAAACTAAGCAGGGACCGATGCATAATACAAATTATAATAAAGCATGAAGACTTATACTACATGTTTGTTGAAGGTGACACTTACCTCTAATAGGTGCAGCACGGCAACCACAGCAGATTGGTCATAATTCCACTTGACTGTGGGTATCCCCAATTCTCGCCTGACCATTGAGTTTGGTCCATCTGCACCAATCTGCAAAAACAGATGAGTTAGAGAAAAACAGCAGAAAATGGGGACAAGGACAGATGAAGAGCTACAGTTTGTGTGATGGAATCAAACTGACCAGCAGCTTGGTCTGAACAGTGTCTCCACTGGCCAGCGTGACCTGGACCCACGGGATGGAGCCTGCTGCCTGGTGGGGCATGGGCCAGGCATACTTCACCACCTTGGACCTGTACTTAACTTGCACGTTATCTGACACACAACACAGACATAAATCCGGTGACTACAAAGGCAGCAGAAAAGAAAAAACAGCAAAGCAGTGCTTCTTAAAATAAAATGGCAACTGGTGCGACTCTCACACAACAAAGGGATCAATCTTTGTCCCGTGTATGTATCATCACACAAAATCAGTACTTTGCTACTTTTCCCGTCAAAACGAGAGGATGGTATGCCTGCAGCCAAAGCAGTGCAAGATCTATAAAGCACCTCATAAAACACCACTGGTTTTCCTCCCTGGCACAAGGCAGCTGTCGGAGTTCACATTTGACAATCTTCTTAATGGTCTTGGCCTGCCACATTGCACTGACTAATAGTGTTTATCTACAAGAACACTATGCCACACTTTGCACATGCTGCCAGCTCGCTAGATTTGGCAATAAAAGTGACCCTCTTCCTAAAATATCAGCAGCTGCACATCCCAAACATGAAAGGATCCTGAGCTACGCTGGCTCATGCTGACTTGGAGCAGAACACTACCACTGGTTCCTCAACACAAATGTCAAATATGGGTTTCAGAGATTGGAGAGCAGGGTTACACTGAAACCAGCTGGCATAGAGCATGCTTCTCATGTACAGCATCGAGCATAACAACACCACGGCTAAAAGGAGAGGAGAGAGGGAAAAGCGGACAAATGGGAGGCACATGAGGCAAAAAACGTGCTGTAGCCACACATCTGTCGTTTAGTGCAAAATGTTGAAAACTGTTTATAAATATGCGACTTTAACTGTCAAGCACATAGCAAAGCTAAATTTCTTTTTTACGAACCTCACAAAAGTTGGTCTAATGTCAACAGCAGTACAGCACTACACACTGTCAGCGCTTTGGTGTCTTTAGAGGTGGCACAGCTTGGGAGCACATGGCAGCTTTAAATAGGTCACTGGACCACTTCACGTGTCCTCAGACGGTGCAGGGGCAAAATGTGAGGTTTTGATCGAAATTGCAGGAAAAGCATTAATGGCTCCAAGGGCTTAACTTGTCTTTTAAAAACAGTCACCGGGAGAGAGAACAAATAAACAAAACCTGGGGACAGGATGGAATAACTGTGGCGGCATTAGCCGCCAGACTCAGCGTCCACTAGGCAGATGGAACAGGAATCAAGAGGTCTTACAGAGCACTGCTACTGTGTGGGGCTTCATGTTTTAATCATGAACGTTGTGCTTACCGGATAGACTTTCCAGCTGTTTAGTAAGTGCAGCCACGACGATGTCGTTCTCCACGATGTATGCCATCTCGTCCTGCAGGTTCTCCTTATCAAATGTGATCAGGGCATCAGAGCAGGCATCCCAAACCTAAATGAGAGACCCATTATGCCTGCGGTCAACAAGTCTATCCTTAAATGCATCCCCCTCTCTCTATATATAGCTGGGCAGAGAAGTGCCGCTTGACTGAGCTGAACACATCAAAGTTGTTAGATGCTGTTGGCATAGCCTATATACATCAAACCCAGAGCAGAGAGGGTCACACCAACACCCCTCTGGCTGGACGGCTGACTCCAGCTTGAAGGAGCCCTCAGAAATGGATGGCCAAATGACATTTTTGTAATGTGGATTTTTGCAAACATTTTCTCTGGAAAAACAAATAACAAATGACATGTTTGCGAACATAAAGAGTGAGTCAATATTTATCCGCCACCAAAAGTGGCAGACTGAGATATAGTTTTGGGCTTCTGTAATTCCAGCCCTGAGAGCACCATTTGAGTTAAACATGAGGGGGTGAAAAGTGTTTGTACAAGGTTACTACTCTCCTGGCTTGTAACTATGGTGACAGAACCCATTATTCTGCAGTAATATGCTGCTGCACTACTTTTTTCCAACTTGCCATAAAGTAGGGGGATATACCCTACAGAAAACCACTAATGGCAGTGGGTTTGCAACTTGTGATAAGTGGTTGGGAAGAAAAGATTTACTGAGACCAGCCCAAAAATTGTTTTGGGTTTGTTTAATACCAGTGAAATGATGCAGCTTTCAGGTTGCTACATACTTTCTGTGCAAGCTTTAAACAATGCACTTCCATGCACTTTATAGAGAAACACTGGCAAAATGACGGCTTGATGGCAGAAACTGTTAGCCTGTTTCAAATTTAAACCCTCAGCGCTTGCTGGACGTTTAAGGTGAAAGAGAATTTTATTGCATGGAAAGAATGCTATTTAGAGCCAACCTGCAGTACATACTTTCCAGTGCTATGGCTAGAAATGTATATGACTGAGATTCAATGGGCAAACATGCCAAAACAGTGGTAGCAGAGTGAAGGTATAATGGGAGAGGTACACTGCCATAATCGTTGTAAGGCACTGCATGATGAAATCTTAGGCCCAGACAGAAACCCTGCGGTCGAGTGTTTGGCACACACTGACCACATCTTACATGAGGGACTGAGCCTGCACCCACAGCCGTAAAGCGAGTTCACTCTGCAGCAAACAACCACTCTCCTAATCTTTCATCTCCTTACCGTTGTTCACATGAATCTTCGTAATTAAAAGATGCAGAGAACGAGCACCAATTTGAAGATGTCAAAATGATTTACTCTTCATAGAAAACATGGCTTTAATAAATAAAGCTCGCACGGTCAGAGAACCATACGGTGCTTTGAGTGTGCCAGCAGATAGCCCTTTTTTAAATATACCTTTTGCTCTTTGGCATTCCTTGTGGCATGGATCCTGCAAAGCTACTGCAAGGGCATAAATTGCACAAAGGAATGAACAAAATGCATGTTGCACAAAACCACTGTTTGCCATTTTAATGTGAACAATCACATACCATGCACATGATTATATGATACGGTATTGTGTTGCTTGTTCATTAAGCTGAGTGACTGAGCAGAGGCTGAGTGTCACAGATTGTTCTGTCCACAAATTGTATGGTGCTGTGATTGATGGATGACAGAAATACATATTATATGCCCGTAAATTAGACAGTGTGGAAGAAATATGATGAAAAACTCAAGTTGTGTAACAGAAGGATTTTAGGGGATGCTCAGAAAAGTTTTATTTTTCTGAACTTTTGACATAGCGATACATTGGTAGTTACTACACCCATGTGTTACACAGATTTAAAAAAATCAGCTCCATGTAACTGTGAGCTAAAGATCAACATACCTGCATCTTGTTATAGGGCTTGCACCTCATCTTTGTGATGTGTTCCCATGCTCCAATACCTGCGTGCACACAAACACATTTACAAAAAAACACAAACAATAGAACTAAGTCAATGCAACGTGCCCATGTACTACAAATAAATTGTGATCATACTCTGCACGGAAAGAAATTGTTCCAACTAGTTTTTGTGATCAGCGATCAAATCTTGTAATGTTGATGCACTTTCCTAAATTAAGATTCAAGATTCAAAATTCAAGATTATTTCATTGTCATTTTATGACACAAAGTTATAGAATGAAATACGGTTGTAGTTCCCT
>JAQQZW010000007.1:14939654-14950622 GCA_029814745.1 Zanclus cornutus | reverse complement strand
CACACACACACACACACACACACACACACACACACACACACACACACACACACTTTATCATTTCAGTGTTGCCTGTGGCTCTGAAATACAGCACATCAAAACAACCTGTAAGTTTCATTTTCGATACCCTTGAACCTGCTGACTGGCCAAACTGTCCACTAGCTGACACTTTGAAGAGTGCCTCATCTCAGTCGTTTCTCCAATTGCCTTTTTGTGAAGTCCTGAGAAGAGATGATGGATGATACATTCACTAACATGGCTGCAACGAACAAAAAAATAGTGAACAAATCCATATTAATATTTTGCTAAAAAAATAGGAATTCTAAACTTTAATCAACAGAGGAAGGAATATTCTTTAAATACAACAATTAAAGGCTTCTTTCTAACGTGTAACACTGGGTAGACTTCATATAGAATTTACTGTGATCGTGACAGTGCACTTTGATCGACCTCTGAGTCCATTTTAAGCAGCGTACCAGTGATTATTCACCATGGTTCCAGTTACCTAGCCTCCACAGAAGAAAGGGGCAGGGCGAGTGCAGTCCTAAAGGTGCTGGTGCTGGTGTGCGATGTTGGGGATGTGTTGTGCCCATCTGGCAGGGCAGGGTTTAGCCCTAATCCCAGAGCCCCTCGGCAGGGGAGCCCCAGGCTGTTGATCACTGGCCTCCCGCTGGCTCCTCCACACTCCTGACCTCCTCAGCACACAAACACACAGACCCCTGCCACAAGAAAACAAGTGTACACACACAACAGCAAGAGACCGCCACATTTCACAAACATCTTTCTAGGCATGTGTCAATATTAGGTAAAGAGTTTTGATGTCCAATAGAGACATACAGGCTTAGGTAGCAAATACAAACAGACACTTTGAAAGGCAAGTAGGAAATATGACCCCGACCAACAGGAAAATACAAAGAAACACATAAACACACACGTGTAGAGGGGGCAGAGACCTGTTTTTGCGAGGCAACGTAGAAAACACATTTATCACACACACAAGTAGGGACCGAGTAAATATACACACACATAATTACAAAAACATAGACAGATAGGCAAACACACAAAGACACCCAGAAGCAGTCACCCAGCCATACACACCACACACCTAACCACTGATAATCCCCTAGACACAGGAACACACTCACTCACGCACACACATACACACACACAGAGCATCATTATGTTTATCACTGTGAACCAGCCCACCGACACCCATCACTCTAATTCCATTTGTCTGTTTAGATTCGTTTTGCTTTAATCCTCCCTTGTTTGTGCACATCTGCAAGCACTGCAATAGTACAGACACAGTGAGACCGGGAACGAGCGGGAGTGAGACAGACAGAAAGAGAAAGAGAGTGAAAGAGAGCAAGAGGGAGCTCAGAGGGAGAACTCTTCCCTCCTGACATCCTGGTCCCTGTAGCTCCAGCAGAAGGGGCAGACAGGCGTATCTCCTTGCCCAGGGAGAAGCTCCCTGTCCCAGCCACAGAGCCGCCGCCAGGCCCGCAGGCCCCTGTAATCACTGCAAACAGTCAAACATCCAGTCACACAGGCTCTTACACCAACACAACGTTACAGGCTTTTTACACAGTATTACACCACATCTTATTATCCCATTCAAGTCCCTCTATTAGCTCAATTGGATGGTGGGATTTTCATTTGTAAATTGGAGGATTTTAGATTAGCTTGTCTGTCAGCGATGAAATGCCCCCTGAGACTGTGAATTATGTGACCAATCACATATGAATCAATGCTTACGCATGCTGCAGCGCATGAATGGACAGTGTCAGCAAGAGGAAATGAAACAACTTTAACCTAGATTATGCGCTGCATGTACACTACATCACAGATTTTATCAAAGCTAGCATCACAGCTGTATGGCTGCATAGTCAGAGATTAGATCCACTACTGTATATTCTTCAACTCAAAATGCTAAATACAGGCATGAGAATTAGCCTTGATGCACCAACAAAACGTTAATGACACCATTTTTGTACAGCTGACAATGAGCAGTGTTAGCTTTTATATGGCAAATAATATTCAGGTCTAATAGAGAATTATTAAAGAGATAAATATTAGCTGCTATATACACACCTAGCAGCAACATTATGCAGAACTGAAGCCGGTTGGTTGAAAAGAGGCGAATGAATTACCCCTCTTCCTCCCCAGGCCTTCCATTCAGACACGGAGTTAGGGAGAGAGGGAGGAGAGAGAGGAAAAAAGGCACCCCGAGCTAGTCGAGAGACCCGGCAAATTATGAAAATGCCTCTCTGTGTCCTAAATGGAGGCCGAGCTCTTTAATGTGGCACAAAATTAGAACCTGGGGGAGGAAGTGTGGCCTGCTTGATTGGCGAAACCCCCCCTGGGCCACTACCCTCCCAAACCCCCCCCCCCCCCTCCTCCTCCTCTCAAAGCACACAGAGATATTATACTGTGGCTGGTGGCACTCTCTTGTATTGGGGAAACTGAAGGACCCCAGAGAGAGCCCAGGGGCGTACATAAAGGTGCCTAATTTGTCAGTTTACTCCTCAATTATTTAAATAGATCTAAGAAGGGAGCGGATAATTGGGCTTTTTCTGCCTCTTCGCAGTCAAAGCAGAGAGAGACCTTTCTCCACGGTAGCCATTTTCAATTGCGCTCTGCTGCACTGCTGTCTTTGATATACAGAAGTGCAGTGGTGGAGAGGGGCTGTATCAAATAAACAAATGTGTGTACACAAGATAACAACGGTAACTTAGGGATAATATTCAGTTTGCTCTGAAGAACTCAAAGTTATTTCACATTCACAAATTTACAGATTAAAACAAACTTTACGAACATGTGCACGCAAAGCACACAGACACGATAACATTGTGTCTGTGTCATACATGGGCAAACACACACACACACACACGCACTGACACATCTATCAGTGAGGATTATGGTGAGGTTTGGATATAAAGCGAGGACCCTCTGTTACTCATCCCTCTGCTCCTCCATCCATACACACTATCAGGTTATAACCCCACTCACACACTATCCTATCAGCACCCCACGACAAGCAGGAGCACCAGCTCACACAGCCTGGCAATGCCAGCTCTCAGCCAGTGAGACCACTGGAGGTATGTGGGGCCCGGGGCCAGAGATTACCAAGCGGTTGAAGATTGATCCTGGAAATGGAGATGTCGCATTCCCCAACCCTCTGACCTCTAATCCCTCACATATCTGCTTCTATTGTTTGGTTTGTTTTACCAGAGGGGTGAGGTTGTGCAGGCTGAGGAGGAGGAGGATGAGGATACTGTGAAGGTGGAGTGGGTCCATGCAGGGTCCTAAGGTGACCTTATCTCTCACATGCGTCTGGCGGGGGCAGGTAAAGGACCCTCTCTGTGTCTGAATGCTTTGCCGCAGACGCCTATTGAGATGAACTCTCATCTGTGCAACAACAATCACTTTCAATAAGCTCTATATCAGCAATGCCAGCACCGGGTCCAATGGCAGTACAATAGTCTGAGTGCGCCTACACAAAGATGTGAGCACCAAGACAATGGCATAGTCCTTTAAATTCAGGAAAGACACTTACAAACAATGAAAACACTTTTGACAATTCTAACACAATGGACGCAAAGCAACCAAAATAAAAAAAGGAGCTCAATGGAGTGCACTACAAACACCTGTACAAATAAACTCAGTAAACCTGCAAACACACTGTACCTGACACGCAAACAGTGGCTACCACACACTGAGAAACACCAACATCTTGAGAGATAGCAAACAAAAACCTGAGACAAGTCAATCCTGACATCATGTCAACACAGACTGTCGCTAATGGGCCTAATTTCACCCAATACACATTAATGAGTCTATGGTAAAATATTTAATTTAGTCAAAATAACAATAGCTTTGAATACATTAAGAGATTTTTAAAGTAAGAGTTCTACCGTGCTGAAAATCTACAGTCAACCAACTGACAAGAGTTGCCATTTCGGATAAACGGTCAACTTAGCACACTTGTATAGCAACAATTCTAAGCTAAAAATACTTGTGGAGTTTGGTAGAAGACATTGGCAACCTTCACAAAGATGGGTGGCACCTCATAAACATCCCTGAAACAGGTTTCTCATGCTTAGGAAAGGGATCTGCAGGCAAAGTTTTTCCAGAGTGAGATTCTGCAAAATCTGTGGCCAGCTCAGTATATCATGCATCTCACACACTCTATTCTCTTCCCAAACACTAACCAACACACCCCGGCCCTCCGCCTCCCTCCTCTCCAAGCTTCCATCCAGCCAGAGAGAGGAGAAGAGAGGAGATAGGCCCAGTTGCTAAAGCTGTCTTTTCAGCCCCTGCTCCCGCTCGGTCTATCTGAGATACACAGCAAGCGGAGGTGTCGCTTTTCCGCTGGCATTTCGGACAGTATCTACTTATAGACGGGAGAAAAAGAGAAAAGAAAAACAGAAGGGGTATTATCAGGGAGGGATGAGAGCAGCAAAGGCATTTTGTCTTTTTATTCCCCTCCTAAGCCCTGGGCTTTGCTCCCAATCCGATTGGTCGATACGTCCAGGGATGTAAATGAAATTCAAAGAGTAATAAGGCTGGCTTCCCATCTCCAGTGTGTGCCCCCCTAAGTCCTCCGCCCCTCTTTTTTCTGTCTCGCTCTGTCTTGCTCTCTGGGCTGTTTATGGTGTTGTGTTTCTGTCTCCTCATTCACAGACTTGCTGCTCTCCCTGTTTCCGTCTCACTCTGCCTCACCCCCCCACCCCACCCCCTTCGCTCCTCTCTAGCTGCATCCCTCCCCGCTCCCTGGCTGGGCTCACAGCTCTTATCTCCTCAGACGCCCCACATTCCAGCGTTGCCGTGGCTCCCTGCCTGCATCCCTGGTCACGGCGATTCCATGGGTTCCCACAATCCTCGGCAGCTTGCTGATTTAGGGTGGGCAACTGACTCTCAGAGACAGGGGAGAGGAGAGAAACAGAGGGGTTAGAGAAAGACAGGGTGAGAGGGGATGAGAGGGTGGGGGACAAGAAAGGGATGACAAGGAGAGGACTGGAAGAAGTTAAGTAAAAAAATAACAAGAGGGCATGATACAAACGACGGTGAATGATTGTGAAGGAAATACAAAAACAAATGGTTGAACAAATATGATTAATATTTGTGGCCCAAAAGGCCTAGTCTACTGTGGAAAAAATGGTCAAAAGTGTTGTAAAATAAACAGAATCTTTATTGAAACATTTTAATCTGTAGAAAGCAGAGTGACAGTTTCCCCTTTTTTATGGGAAACCAAACCATCTGTGATACAGCAGGTCGAATCTCATCATCCAGCCAGCTGACAGCCACTAACCAGGCCTGCGAAGAGAGAGGGCAGATTACATTCTGAGAAAACTACACATGCACTCACTGTCCTTCGCCTTCTACTGGTATCTCAAACAGCAGGCTCCTTCAGCAGTGTTTTTTGAAGCTTATGGCAGTACACTGGTTTGACCTCTGCACAACAATTTTCATGGCACAAGGGTTCATTAACATCAGCACCAGCATTTTCGAAAACAGTGTGTAACTGAGTTTTTGGATCCTGAGAACAAGTCAAAGACAAGTTAGGCTGGTCTGCTTGCAGTGTTTGCATACTACATTGTCTCTCCAACAACACTCACAGTGCTAAAAGGCTATTTTCCTGGGAGCTAGGAGGCTAACGGTCTTGTGAGTCTTGCGTGTGTCCCTCGAGTTTACATGATTTTGTGCTTCTCTCTCTTCTAGTGTGTTGATCTGTTTATTGACTACGATTATATGCGGCTCCGAGCAGGGAAAAGGCTTGGGTGGAGATTTAAGCATGTTCACACACACACACAAACACGGGTCAACATGCAAACACAAATCAACACACATGCACAGAATGCACACGGAAATGCACCTCTAAAAGGGTCCCTGGCATTGTGACATTTCACATTTCGTTTAAATCCATAAGAGATTACAGCCTTCCCGTTAGGAAGGAAGAGAGGAAAAAAACACTANNNTCAAATCCATTAGTTTTAAACATTTAAATGACCATCTAAGATAGACTGATGGAAGGATAGAAGGGTGGGTGGGTGGGTAGTGTCGGTTATGCAGAGTGAGAACTGTGTGGCACAGCACAAGTCTGTCCTAGATTAAACAGCCGCTCTAATCCCCCATTTCTGCCCCCAAATTGGTTTTCCCTCAATCTCGGCCTTGCCATCCTAATGTGAGAAAAATGGAACTAGAGCAATGGCTGAGGCAAAATAATCAGCACGTTAAAAACTGTGAGAGCAGAAGAGGAGAGAAAAAAAGAAGATGTAACGATAAAGCAATCGAATGGGTGAGTTTAAGGGGAGCACGCACAGCTTGATTGGGGTCAGTCAAGGCTTGACGAACTCAAGCTCTGTCCCCGGTCAACTGTAAACATCCATCAAAGGAGGCATGGCCAAGTGGCAGTTCTCTGTCCTTCGTGAGACCAGTACTCCTCTTAACCCACAACTCACAAGTCCAAATTGACTAAGTCCATTTATTAAAAACCCTAACTAACCCTAACACCACTACATCATTCTTTTCCTCTGGATAAACCACGAGAAGAGGCACTTTCTGACTTCTTCCCCGGTGCCTTGCATTCCGGGCTGGGCTTGCGGCGCACTCTCAGTGTGCCAGCTCTGTGTAGGTCTCTCTGGATCTTGTTATGGGGCTTGCCTTCGGTTCTGGCGGAGCCTGTCTCTCTCTTTGAGCAGGTGAGTAATTGCTAATTGTATGGCAGGCGCCTGGGGATCCGTGGGTTCCTTCTCTAAGTAGAGACTGAAGTGCTGGGTGCTACAGGTCAGCAGACTGTCTGGACTGTAGCCCCGATGACCCGAGCGGAGCAGCCTCTCGCATGCCAGTGCCAAGTTCTTGTCCCAGTTTGGAGGGTAGTCTGAGTGGGCCTCTACAATCTCCTTATAGATCTGCCCAGCAAACACAAACACATAAACACAGTCACACACACAAAAGCAGATGTTATTTTTAAAAAAGCCCCTGATTATGTCATACTTTGCTTGGCGTGGCACTTAAATCTGCCCCATTATGGTGTCAATATTGTTGCATGTTTGTTGAGGTCAGACTCACAGTGTAAGACAGCTCAAAGAGGCGAGCTTTCCCCTCTCCCTGCATCCTTTCTGCCAGGTCAAACAGAAAGAAAGCCGTCTTCATCCTGAAACAAAGCACGCAGGCTCAGGGCTAAGTGCTGGATGGATGAGCCATGCAGATCCACACTCACAGACGCACCACTCCAATGGAGTGATTTATGTAGATGCCAATACCAAATAGAATGTACATGTAGATGCTCTACCACACAAGACTGGTTTATGGAGATGTTCTAGCGGGCTAGTATGAATCGTGACGCAGCTTTAAATCTGCACGTTAAAGTACACAACCTCAGCGAAGAGGAAATAAAAAGTTTACTGTACCTGGCTTGCCACATCTCCTCATTAGCAACATGCTCCAAAGACGCAGGATGGAAACTGTTCACACATGGAATAAAAAAAAAAAAAAAATCAAAATCTTTATCTAAACAGCTTCAGGCTTTGGCTTTTGCACAGTTCCACTAACTATGAATGATTATTTATGTGAATATATTGTTCCACTCAACGTTGCAGGTTTTGATACACAAAACATCAATGTTTGCAGTATAAACATTAAATGACTGAACAACAATACCAGCCGGCACATTAGACATGGAATAAAACCACATCTCCCTTTTTTCACTTTGTTGACTGTAAACACTTGACCTCTTCTTCAAAAGAATATTTTAGCAGGGTTCCTGAGCTAATATTTGGCTTGTGGGCATCGGCGGTCACGCTTGTCGTGAGGGTGCGGGAAATAATGTCACAGTATTCAGCCGTGGATATCTGAGTGAATGAAGGGCTGCTGGCAAGAGCTACAGAATATGCAGCTTTGACTAATTCCACTTTTGACACAGTTATTGACAAATTGCAATAAGAAACTCATTATTTTTCATCTTCAGTCTCATTTCAAATGGCTGAGGGCCTAATGTCTTGCTCTGGTTGAATTCACAAAGAGCTAGATCACAGCATGAAGAACAGAGGACAACCTCACTGAGGGAAGCTCTGTGGAGTCTGTGGAGGGACGACTGAAGACCACAGAGAAACGAGCAAGCAAGGAGATGTTAGTGATGTAATACGAGTGACTAGTATCTTTCCAACCTGAATATTGCTAGTTTAATATTAAGTTGTTTTTATTATTATTTTTTGGCACGTATGCTTTATTCTTGTGATGGTGGCAGCTGGAGAGTGATAAGAAAGGCAGGGAGCGTGAGAGGGGATGACCTGAAGCAAAAGGGCCTCGGGATGGAATCAAATCTGTGTCGCTCCAGTAAGGATTCAGCCCTGATAAAAGGTACATGCTCTACCAGGCGAGTTACCGAGGCACCCAAGATGTTTTAAACAATATTCAAAATGATTCCTCTTAAACCTCACTGGCTTGCCACTGGTACATTCTTTACAAACTCGTACTGTAGAGCTAAACATGTTTCAATCCACAGAACTTTATTTTGAATCCTAGTCGAGATCCCAAAATTTACAAACATAACAAATATGTCAGGCTGAACTATGGAGAAATGATGCCGAGACATAGAGCATTTCCATTTGATACAATGGTGTTACTGCAAAAAACAGGACTCTTGTGTTTGAATAGTTCATTTGTGTAAATATGATACAGCTTTAATTAAGAGCTGATACAAACTGATACAGGGTACCTATGTATGTTATTGTTAAACAATGTGGAATAAGGCGATTTCTTTAACATTTAAGCTACATGACAAGAGGGAAAAGATGGAATCTGTATGTTTAGGGATTAAACACATCAGTCCAGAGATGTCCAGTATTGTGTGTGTTTGTGCACCTGTTGTGTGGCTCACTCCAGTTGTAGATGTTACGAGTTCGATGGGCCCACTCCTCTGGGTGAAACTGCTTCCGAGCTGGCACCAAGTAGTCACACACACCCAGGGGCCAACGAGAGAAACTACGCTCCCAGCTTGGGTCACCGTCAGGCAGTCCAATGCAGGCAAATAAATCCCTCCTGCAGAAAAAAAAAAAATAACAGAAAGAAGCTTACTCACATCCTTATTTATTATCCATATAAACTTCCCTTTTCCTCCTCCCAGGCAACTGCTGATGATGAGACACACAGGAACACCAGCATTTCCTCACATCCCAACACCTTCTAGCCTCCCTGCAGCCCTGAGCTGCTCACCGAACGCTTTCAGACCTGAGGGTTAATCCCACAGGTCAGTGTTGCCCCACTGAGAGACAGGCATGTTGGCCTGGCAAACACTGCCCTCTGGTGGGCTTGGTATTAACAGGTCTACAGCCAATTTCTGGGTCGCCGTTCCTCTTGGAGTGGGTGAGTGATGAGCGCTGGGAGCAGCAATGAGTCCGCCAGAGACTGTTTAACCAAATCAAGTAGATTAGTCGTCTTCTGTAGTTCATCAAACTCTTTCATTTCCTCAACAGTTCTACTGGCTTATCTCCTCCCAGCACTCACCGCTGAGACGACCATCCCACTGATCTCTGCCTCGTTAGATCACCCACTTGTTCATTTGAATCATTGTTGCCCTCCTGATTCACTCTCTCTCCATTTTACAGCCTTCTATTTATCAGCCCATCCTTTTATTCTCTCTCTGCTCTCTCTCTGTGACTCACCGTGTGTTGTGGGACAGGAACTGCTCCAGACTGAAGGTGTCTTTCTCCTCAGGGTGGACTGGGTCCCACCAGCGACCAGGAAAGCGGACCCCAGGGTGGTGCTGCGCCAGCTTGGCCACATACCACGTGTATGTCATCATCTAGAGAGAAGAAACAGTACCACCAACTCTGTTCAGTTCTTTGCATTCCACTGTGATTAGCAGTTAAATTACCACTCAGTGTACAATTCACTCAAAGTGAAGGATTTGTTGAAGATTTTAGTGGCTTTTGCTCCATATTTGAGGTTCTCAGAGAGGGTTATCTTTCCTCACATAAGCATCTAAATTAGGTTGCTCTCATTTTATTTCATTTCAATGCTGTCTTAAAGACCTTTATGAGTGTGATGTTGACTAGATATGCAAACATATGATGTACATAATGACTAAGTACCCAGCTAAGAAAGGCTACAAAAGACTTCCAGCTGTCACAATGTAATTTATGTTTTTTGTATGAATTTCTGTCAGTTCAAACACAGCCAAGGTACATTTTGCCAAAAAATACCATTTGCCAAACAACTAATTTCCTTTTTTTTATCTTTTGGAAATAAAGAAATCATCCTTTTTCTGAATCTCATCTCTGTTATTAAAAAACTGAAAGAAATTGAAGCTATTTTGGTGTAAAATTTCCCACCACATAACATGAAAGAACTTAAAATCTCAGTACAATATAAAAATAATCAACTCTCTGTTCCTGGCCATTAAGTATTCCTATTTTAATCCTACTTTTACTAATACTACCTGAACTTTACTGCGTTCAGAAGAAACTTTCACTTCTTTGGTTGTGAAATGAAACTGTTCTAAAAATACAAAACTCCTACTTTTGCCTCGTATTAACAAGCAAAACTTCATTGAGAACAACAAGAGACAATAAAGTGGAGAAATCACAGCTCTGACCTCCTGATCGACCAGACGTACATCGGACCGTTCACCCTGGCAGTAGTATAAGTAGCGCAGAGAGTTTCCAGGCAGATCTCCTCTGGTCAGGATGATTGAGTCTGTTGGGACGGAGGCCAGAAGCTCCCTGCCGAACCTCTCAACCACACCGTTTCTGCTCTGATCACACCTCCTAGGATCATCAGCACATACACCATCATACTGTATAATGTCATCCAAACCACAAGTTGTGTTTATTTGAATTTGAAAAAAGGGCTTGAGTGCATCTCCACCCCTGCTTAGAAGTGTATGCACAACTGTATGTGTGTGTGTGTGCGTGTGTGTGTGTGTGTGTGTGTGTGTGAGTGTGTGTGTGTGTGTGTGTGTGTGTG
>JAQQZW010000007.1:14767798-14784111 GCA_029814745.1 Zanclus cornutus | reverse complement strand
ACAGTTATGCTCTAAAAATTAACAAATATCTGCAGCCTCATCTGCGCCACACCTCCAGATTTGGCCACAAATTGCAGCCGGTAAATTACCAGTCGAAAACAAAAAAAAAGTAGATTATACTGAATTAACATATGGTTTGAATTCTGATATTACACTGAATATCCACTGGATTTGAAGGTAGTTTGTATTGTTTTGGATATCATAGAGCTGAGCATTCTGCCTTTGAGCTACAGCATTGGAAGCTACTCTAATGAAATTCATGTTGAGTAGAATTGTGAACATGTGAGCACAACAACTTACCGATAAAAAAAGACTTTCTGGGTTTGGAAATATGAATGGAATGACAAGGACACACGGGATTTGTGCATTTTTGCCATCTTATTCACTGTTTCTGTGGTTGACTTTATGAGTGTGTGATACAGGATAAACTGCTTAACTTGGAATAATGCGGTTGTAGTCTCTAACGCCTTAGTGGCACACATTTCCCCATGTAGTTAGATTATATTCTCTTTTCTATATACATCTCTGATGTGTCTGTTCATCCTCCTGATCCAAATGATCATTTTTTTCCTTCCCTCTAAAGGCATGTCATTTAATCCTTAACTCCTAGATCTGCTATCGTGGCGATTTTCCTGACAGTACAGCCCATTTTACCTGACTTGGAGACTCTCTAGTTTTTTGAGGTTGCCTATTGAGTTGAGTATAGATGAAAGATTAAGAAACACATGTTTGAACTCCCCTCCCCCTCGTTCTGCCTTTCTGGACAGCCCACTGATTAATCACTCCCAAATGTTCTCAGCAGCCTGCGGGCCTGTTTGTTGTGATAGCCTCTGTGTGGAGAAGTGCAAATAAATAATCGCTAGGTGTCTTACCCTGGCAGCAACTGATTAATGAAGCTCAGAAGTGGGGAAGAAGTATGCTGGCTTTCTTCCCCTCTGTCTGTCTCTCTCACACACATCATGCTCTTAAGTTATTCTCAAGTCTGATTTGGTTTATGTGTTAATCTGAGGGGCCATTATATTTGATCAGGAGGCTTCAAGTGTTAATAATTATCATAATTCGTCTCTTGTATATCAAATATCCTGCCTCCATTGTGTGCTGAGCAGATTTTTGAGACAGGAAATGTCACTCAGTCAGTGATGACTTTATGTGAGTGCCAAGAGTTCTTCTGTACATGCCCTGAGCAGAACAGCCTTCCTGAGGTTTTCAAGGGAAGACGTGGGTGGGATGGTGGGTGAGTTGGAGTTCAGCATGTGCATTGCAAGTGTGAAGTTATTCCAGATTGTCTGCAGCCTCGGAGAGGAGCGTAGCAGAATACCTGGAGCAGTGTCTGAGGAGCAGAATGAGAATGCACTGGAAGAGATGAAAGCAGCTGTTAATCTTTGTCAGCAGTGCCAGGGGTGGGAAGTCTGCAGTCTGCAGAGCAGGGAAGAACATGTCTTCATTACCATCTGTCACCTATCAGCTGAAAAGTGAATTTCTTTCCAAGACTTTTTGCTGCCTGAACCAATTTTGACGTAATAGCTGAGAATTTTCTCCGCCGGCATTCAGAGTTGCAGTTATCTGAGCAGCTCTTGTAAACAAGTTATGGTCAATTGTTAGAGATTTTGCTTTGAGGACATTTTGACTCTCATTGCAGGTACTTCCAATTCTTTCCTCTAGGGGCCTTAATTTGGCCCCTCTGTCTCATTGACTGACAAATGAGTCCTGCGGAGCTAACAGCCTTTGCTTTGTTCACCTCTCCATGGCCTAGTGTTCAAGCTAGTTAGGGCCATATTAGCGAGATGTGATCCTGAATGTTAGGAAGAACAATAAAATGAACTGTAAATAGAACTATATCCTCTGACTTTTACTCTTAAATTTCCTTCCTTTTCCTAAGTCTTAAGCCCCCCTTAAAGCCCCTAACTTACCAAGAGAGCTTTGTGGCCTTTCAGCATGGGGGGAATTGTTGGGTGTGTGCTTTATGGGCAAAGCATTAAACACAAAAACACCGGATGTCAGTGTTACCACAAGAAGGGTTTGTCACACACTCCTGTGGAGCGTTTGCGCACCAAAAATAATGCCTCCTCCGTCATTAAGGGTTTAACCCTGGCACAGGCGCAGTGCATCTTCTTTGCACAGTCCTTTGGGACGTGAGAATCTGTTGGCACGAGCCTGTTCTTCTTGATCTGATGTCCAAAGGCACAGATGATAAATCTCCTTGGTTCCTTTGATAATTGACAACAGAATTAAACAACATGAATTAAGAAGTTGCTTGTACCTCTGTGATACAAGCCAGTGCTTAAATCTACTGCTGCTTACAACACTGCAGCAACAAACCATGCTTTCTTGAATATTGATGAGTTTTTTCACTTTTTGGCGCCAACTGTTCCATTTATTCTTGGCCGACTGGGGATTCCCATCTTTGGGAATAAAGCAATTCCAAGCTGGCTGTGGCAGAGCCCCAACGATCATTTTTTTTTCTGTTTCTTTCTAAGGCAGAAAATGATTTAGCTCCTCATGGACAGCGCCTCACTGGCACAGAGCCAGGCCCACTGATCGAAGAGAAGACTTGGCTGCACACCCTGCAGCTCCCCTTCTCACTGCCTCTTTCTTTCTGTCTCCCTTCCTGCTTCCTCTTACTGGCTGTATTTAAAGATTCTTTCTCCTATTCCATTTCACTGATCTCTTATTTCTTATTTTTTTTTATCGCCACTCTTACCTCTGCACTGCCTTGTTCCCTGTTCCCTGCTTGCACTCCTTTTCTTTCTTCCCCTGTGCTTCAAATGATCCTCCGTTATTCAAGCTATTCTCCAGAGGATGCCCTAATCCCTCGTTTTCCACCTCAGTCCACGGACCCTTTTAGAAGAATTCTGAGGAGAGACGCAACAGAACAAGTTTACAAACCCTGGGTAGAATTTAGGATTTTATTTTTCTCTCTTGTTTTGAAAGAACGACTCCTTGAATCTGCATGACATGAATGTGACAAGTCAGTTGCAGAAGGAGACATCAGTTTTTTGGGGGACTATTTTCTATTCTATGACAACGTATTGTACTCACAGATGTTACATGAATGCATTTGGCCTTACCTAATTGGCTGGGGATTGGTGCAGTGAAGATGTGTGTGCAGCCTTGGGCTGTCAGCAGTCAGCACACAAATGATGCCCCATTTGGTATTCTGTGTCCAAGGCCAGACACTGTGCAGGAACAAAAGGCTTGTTGAACACCTTGTTGGAACAAAGCGATTTTCTTAAAGGCCTGGGTCCGATATGTTTGGAACGTGCCAGGCAGAGTGTTGCTCAGCTAACTGGACATCACGTTCATTGTTGTCTGGTTTAACTGGGATCTGTTTATCTATTTCTGAGGAATTATTGGAAGTGCATAAATCCTAGCCTGGAGGTGTTTGGCCACCTTCTGCAAACTGCGGTATGTAAACCAACACGGGAGAGAGGAGCTCTACCTTCAGACTACCATTAAAAACATCCAAGTGGTAGGAAACAGGCTGGCAGTGAGTTGAAAGCTTCAGAGCTTTGGATTGATAAGATTCAACTGACAGTCAGATAAGCCTTTTAGTTCTCTCTTCCAATTTAACGCATCTTGGGCTGCCGAGAAATGGAGGAAATACATTTTTCAAACTGACTGGAAAGATGTGGATTTTGGTTGATGGTAATCTGAATCTGAATGATAAGATAACAGCATTGCACAAAGGGGAATGCCAGTTTCTGTATCTCCAGGTGGGAGCCTTTTTAGCAGCTCTGGTGAAGTAAAATTTAGGATATGGGAGAGGAAGTGAGAAAAACAAAATGAATGTTTATAGCAGTGGTCCCTTGATTGCAGGGGGACTTTAGAAAGGAGACAGGCTCATTACCAGACTAAATCTCAGCGCCACACAGGAGGCTTGGATCAGCTTTGTCATACATTCAACAGCCTACTCCTCAGTTATTGTCCCCATGTGCCTAATGCTGTGTCTCAGGTAACCTCAATCCGCGTATTTCTTTGTTTTTTTTTGGGAGCCCACCCTATGTGACCCTCTTAGCTTTTGGTGTTAGGGTAATGCATATATTTATACATCAATGGCCATAGATCTGGGGAATGCTGACACTCACAGCCAACAGTCTTTGACCCATTTAGATACAGCTACAGTGGTTGACTCTGGGAAAAAGCATTTTATGGTGTGGAAGCATTTGTCTCACACTTAATGATCAGCATCCTGACCTAGCCAGTAAATCTTGTCTGGGTGGGCCTTCTTGCTACCAGAGCTGGTTGGCAGAGTATGACATCATCTCCTCCTGTCTGTGCACCATATGAAATTGTGGCTGATGTCATGGCTGCTTAATCACCACTGAAGCTAAGTAGTGGCTGGATTGGCCTGCGGGTGACCTGGAACCACAGCCACTGAGGCTAGCACAGAGATGCAGATTTGTTTTAATCTAACCCATATTTGGCAAACCATGTGGCACTGTCAGCCTGCACTGTGAAGGCTGAATATCAGTCCTTTGCTCTTGCTTTAATTTAGCTAAGTCTGTATTTTTCTAACAGTGGAGCTAAGTTGGTAGATTTATGTTGTCCCCCCACACCTTTGGGGCAAAGGGCTGTTTGATCGTGTCAAGGGCGGCCCATCAATAAGACAGCGTGTACTGATTTTAGCTCTGTGGAGGTTTCCCATTGATTATCTTACTACTAAAAAACACAGCACCTTACCTGATAGACCTACACACATCCAGCCCAATCAATCATTGCCATCTGCTGATTTGGCTCTTCAGGCTTGGCAATGTCTCCTGCATACAACTACATGGCTTCATACACTGATCTCCACTCCTAAAATCTCACAAATGCCTTTACAACTGAGTCAAGGATGAATTGTTAATGTTACCTAGCGTCACTCATTGTGCCATAGTCATTATCATTGCATGGTGTTGCGGCTGGCTGGAGCCCAGTATTCCCATCTCCATTCATGAAGAGCTATGGCGGTCTGCTAATCAGCAGCAGTGTGAGGCGGACTCACTGTAGGGGGGATAAAGCAGTCTGATATCAGTCTCAATGATCTGATCCCTGCATGAATGGCCAGAGCAGCCTTATCTTGTCTGTGGAGGGAATAAAAAAGGAGAATCACAGAGGGGAAATGTCAAGGTTAGCAAATGCGGCCAACATGGTAATAAGCCACAGAGAGGGGCTAACTAAAGAGCTGTATAGCTGGTTGTTAGAGCAGAGACAAATTTGCACAAACAAGCTAATGGGTGTGCCAGCTAATGATTCTATTGGGCAGAGGAATTCCTCTTGTTGATTTGACAAAGTTTGAAAAGAGGGCTGCAGTGATTATTGACGGCAGGCCAAAGTGAAGCTTTGAAAGCAGCGGGCAAATGTGGCCTCTCCACCCTCTCATTGACCTCCTCTCCTCCGCCCTCACTGTCACTCCCTCTATAGGTAAGGACAAAGTCTAGATATCCTTTGAGGGACAAAGGCACCAGGAGGCCTTTTATTTCAAATGATCTTTGATTTTACATCTGTCTTGCTTTGGCTCATTTATATATATTACAGTCATTATCTGTCCCTAAGGTCTGTTCATAAGGAGACAGTGATGGAGCTGAAAGGCTATCAGGGCAGTTCCAACTGTGGCTGTTCTATATTATTACGTCTTTTTGATATATAACACTTGAAGCCACACTGAGGGTAGCAGCAATGTGCATGAGAATAACGACTGGTTGCTCTGTCAGGGTGACCGATGTCCACATTAGTATTGTCTTCTATTCATCAACTGTTGCCAATAATGATTCACAGGGATTCAGTGTACAAGTAGCACATTGTAAAGCTTCATGAGACAGCTTTTGCTCTTTAAAATAAGCCCACCTCAGGTAAAATTATTTGGACACACTACAGAAAAGCAGAGGTAAGCGTGCTGTGGCAAGGAGGAAGGTAAAGGTTATGTGATATATCAAACTGCTTCATTACTTCACTGTGCTTTCCAAATATGTAGGCAGTGGTGTTATTTTTCTGTTTTTTGCCTCCAAATTTAATCCAGCAGAGTTCATATGAGGGGCACTGTGTCAGAAGGAGAGAGGCAGAGAGAGCTTGGTGTGTTTTTGCGCTGAATGTACTTTCATCTGGCAAGT
The DNA here is from genome assembly GCA_029814745.1 of Zanclus cornutus. NCBI lineage: Eukaryota > Metazoa > Chordata > Actinopteri > Acanthuriformes > Zanclidae > Zanclus > Zanclus cornutus. The sequence continues at coordinate 14,778,022 of JAQQZW010000007.1, read as the reverse complement.
CTTACACCCACTCTGTCTGCCGATATGTTGTAGTAGGCACTCTGCAGCCAAAGCAGCAGCCTTTCAAACAACGCTGGCTGGTCGGGAGCTGAGAGGGCTTACTGGTAAATTGGCAGCCCAGGGAATACAGGGTACTCTCACCCCACCGCTCGCCCACTCACATGCTTTCATTCCCCTTTTTACCCTTGACCATTGACTGACTGCACTCGTTCTCACTGGCCAGCATAAATCTGCCTTTCTAAGATGTCATCTGTTCATTGTCTGTCCTCTCTCTTTTCCTCCCTTGCCTACACTCTTTTTTTGAATCTCTCTCAGCTTTCCAATTGGGTCAGAGCATCGCTCATTCAGGCAATCCATCTTTGTGCTCTTAAGTATATCCTTCCTTATCTGTGTGTCACTCCTTATGATTAATAATACTCTCATTCATCTGGCTAATTACATCCTTCAACAAAGGCAAGAAATACAAATGTGCACAAGTGTACACTCACTCCCCACACACACACACACACACACACACACACACACACACACACTCATGCTCATGCCTACATGCACTGTAGGCATACTAACTAAATCTGTTTGAAGTGTGGGACCATAAAAGAAGAGAAGGCTCCTGTATGCATTAAGTATTCATGTGACGTGTGGTGGGGTGCATACGTGTGTGTATGTGTGTGTGTGTGTGTGTGTATTTGTGTGTGTGCTGGGGTTTGTATGAGACAGACTATGTGTGTATGTGTGTGTGTGTGTGTGTATGTGGGTAGAGAGAGAGAGACAGAGAGCACTCGCAAATTGCGCCGCAAGCAGCCAGCAATCGAACGCTGACACCTCGTCTGGCAGTTAGAGGGAAAAGGGGCTGGGCTGAGGAAAGAAAGAGGGAAAGGAGGGAGGCAGGGAGAGAGGAGGGAGTGTATATGTGTGTGTGTGAGAGAGAGAGAGAGAGAGAGAGAGGGAAGCAAAGAGACAGGGAGAGAGAGACACGGCAGGACAGCTGCCAGCATTTCTCCGATAGCAGGAGAAGGACCGAGAGGCGGAACAGGAGTAGGAATTCTCTTCATTCTCAGCAACCCAAGGAAATCTTCCAGCCCAACCAGGCGGCGCTGATTCTCTCCCCCTCCTTCTGTCTGTAAGCAGCATAGGACCTGGAAGACCTGGGCATCGGGACCTGTAGCCCCTCACAGCACACACACCAGAGTGGATTAAGTGAATGGAGACAACCATGCAGCCTGTGTTGTGAACGCAAAATTGGATGTGAAAGAAGGATTGGAAAACTGAGTTGCAGAGCAAGCTGTTGCTGGGTTTTTGCATCTCTGAACTAACGCTGAACTTTTTCTGGCAAAGAGGCATGGAAAGAGTTGGAGGAGCTCTAGTGGCATGTGAACAGAGGGGGTGCTCCTTCTCATCCTTCCTCTTTGCCTCCTCCTAAGAAGCTCCCTGGACTACTTGCTCCCCTCACTGTGAACCTACTGTTTTCTCCGCAGGGTACTCATCCTCTCTGCCCACCTCCACTCTGCCCCAACTGGCACTTTCATTTAGTTACTATGACGCCCATGCCTCCTCCTGCCGGTTCTCTCTCCACCCCTCTGGCTTCTTACAAACCTCTGTGAAATCAAGTGAAACCTCGATGATTGTGATCGGAGCAAAGAGGACCCATGTGCCCCAACTAGTGAGCAGCCCCGCCTCGCTCTGTTCTCGGCGACTGTGCCAGCGTATCAAATGTGCAAGTAATGGAGAACAGTGACAACACAGACATGGACCGCAAAGTTGAACTCAATCAGTTGTCTGTTTTTTGACTATAAGCATAAACTAGATAATGGATTGGAAAGAGCTGTAAGTACACCACTGCAGTGTTTTCTTATTGGTGCATGTTGAAACAAACATTTTGTTCTGTTTGTGTCGCACTTAACAGAGCATATACAGTATGCAAATATTTTGTACAAAGTTAAGACAGACTCTGACGAATGTCAAGAGCTTCTGCTTTGCTATGCACACAGTTTCTCCTTTGAGCATTTAGATTAAGTTGTGTAGGGGAACAGCTTCATTAGCATGGAGATTGGGAGTGAACAGGTGGACAAGCTGTTGTTGGCGAAGAAATCTGAGCCTCTTCTCACCACCTATTTCCCATTGACTGATCATATAGGTGGGTAAGGCAGGGAGAGATAGAGAGAAGGAGAGAGGGAGAGGTCGAGAGAGAAAGTGACAAGCAATTAATTTCCCTGTGTACGTGCCACTGTGGTGAAAAAAAAGCAATATCATCCTTTTTTTCACCTTCCATTGAAGAACACATGTGCGTGGTTTGTCATTGTGCAGAATGAATTAAATCTCAAGGTTACATGCTGAGCTATAGGTTGTGAGCACTCTTCACCGGTCAAGACAATTACACATCAGTATAACGCCTTTTATTTTCCCTCATGGTGTCTCATGGTGACTCCTGATTCTTGATTTATCTCTTTGCTGAAACAGAAACAAGACAGAATGAGGTGAGAGAGGGAGTGAGATACAGAGATGGAGGGACAGAGTACATTTATCTTGAATAAATGTGCTGCGGATACATCTCATAAATGCGCATACACACTCACAAGCCTGCATACACTCACACACATACACAGCAGTGGCACACAGCCACGTGTACTCTGGTGTAGTTTCTCCTTTCTTTCTCTCCATCTTACATTCATCTATTCCTTCTCAATTTTTTTCGGTCACACGATCCGTCATGCATGCTATCACACATAGGCAACTCACTGGGGAGAGCCTTCTCCTGTAGCCTACTTGGATGCAATAATTATTCCATCAGCCGGCAGTGTGTTACCTGATTGTGCTCTTGGGCTGTCGCTGCAGGGGGCGTACAGTGGAGAGGGGAGTGTTGAGGAGTGGAGGGGGGGCCGGTTGTCACTCCAGGACGCAGGGAGAGAGAAAGGGAGGGGGTTGTGTTTTTGGCAGTAGCCCACTCAGTCCCGTCCGGAGAAGCCTAGAGCTGGACTAATGAGCTCGGGCTGGCCTATTAGGAAACTGCTGCTCACCAGGACACATATGGATCTGGTCCTTCTGCTCTTGCTGTCTCTGTCTTCCCCTTTTTCACATGTTCTGCTTCTTTTACTTCTCCAAAAATTCCTTGCACTGCAGATTTCTCATCTTTTAATCTCTTGCTCCAATTTTCTTTCGCTGTCTGTGCCACTCTTTCCTGAATGTTGACAACTGCCTCTTTGTCTTCCATGTATTTCTCTGAAATCCGACTCCTTGGCTGAAAACCATTTGAGTGCATTTGAATTTCCTTGGAGTATTTCTTTCCTCCCTGACCTTGAATTTCCAGCTGAGGTGCCGTGTTAGCTGATCTAGGGCGATGCCATACCTGGAACCACTCTAAATCTGGCCAGATTCCCTGCAGGCTGTGCAGAGATATTTGTGCTGTCCTTTGAGTTGCAGGAATTTAGCCAGACAGGAGTGTGTGTGGCGGACTCTTTTGGCCTTGTGACCAATCTATGTCTCCTCAGCACTGAGTTAAGGAGACGAGAGGCCAGGATGACAGTAGATTTTAATTAAAGGACTGTCAAAAAGCCGGATTCAGTTACAGCAGAGGGTTCTGTTACGTGCCGGTACAGTACAAGTGCTCAGGCAGACATTTGTCTATCTAAATACCACTTCAGACGAGGAGAAAGTTGGGTTTATCTACCTGCCTCTAATCTGCTGATGCTGGCCAGCTTGTATTTTGTAAATGATCAAAACACCCAACATACAGTACACATTCCAGCTTGGACTTAAATGATGGGTGAACATACTCTGTCGTAATTACTTAGCTTAAGTAACAGAGATAGACATGATTATATCCCTGAGGGCAGTGTTTCAGCAGTCATCGCCTGTCATGTCTATGGCAGTTGTTTTGTGTTTGATCAAGATAAATGCATGCGTTTACGGTGCTATCCTGCAATGCCAGCCTATATTTGGTCCCTGACAGGCAAGGAGCCTTGCCTGGTTATCATCTTTCCTATGGATTTGCAGTTTCTGTTGCAAAAAATCAAGGGAGCTGTATTGAGGGCTGGGCATTATGACTCCTGGTAGGGGAGAGTGAGTTTGAAGATGAAAGAAAAACAGTTCTAGAGTAGTAAATGGTCGAGAATTGTGGCACAGTGAAGCCTCCCCTGCTGATTTTTTTACTTTGTGAAACTAAAAGGTGCTTGTTGACCTTTATGTTGCAGTGGGATTTCTAAAGGCTTTGCCCCACACCCTTAAAAAAATGTCAAGCTAGACATTTTAATCGATAAGCTCTTGGTTGGACACCACGCCGGGAGAAAACATCACCTGAGCAAAAAGGATTTGCTTATGAACTTGAAATGGTAGTTTTCTAAGTTAAGCTTCAACCTCAAGGTGTTTTTTTTTTTTGTTTTTTTTTTCCCCTTCCAGGGCAGCTCAGAAGCTGAATCTGTCCTCCAAGCGGAAGAAGCACCAGCCCTCACTGCTCCACCCACAGGAGCCCTCCATTTACCCCACCAACTTCAGTGGCATCCTGCAGGTCTCGCCGCCCCCTGCCCCGCCATGCCTGCTCCGAGCCGTTTCCAAAGTGAAAGAGAACCCAGGAATGGGAAAGGTGAGAACAGACCTAAATCAGTGTGCACAAAAGACAGATCCATACAGACTTTGCTCATGTAAGCCCCCTGTAACCCCCAGCCCACACACCGCTACACAGTCCCACACACAAACATAAAGATGCACACAGACCCCTATTTAAAGGGGAGAATGCGGGGTGGCGACACACTGGTCCACTGGCAATGTGCCGTCTGGTCCAGTCCATGCAGATATAGTCAGATAAGCCTCCTGGAATGTCATGAATTCATTTGGTTTGTGAGACCAGCATTCCTCTGTCTGAATACAGAAAGACAGCAAAAACTATAATTCACAAATCTGCGGTCACGTTAACAGCAGGATGTCTAATTCCATTTTAGGTACAGTGAGCGATGATGAAAGTCAGGCTGGCAGCAATAGGATGGTCATTAAACAAAGCTGTACAAACACATCGCTCTTCCTTTGTGGTTTATTGGGTATTGTTTGTATGAACTGGCGTCCTGTATTTATAAAGCAGAAAAAGAAGTCCCCTAACAAGATTAGATCCCACCTGGATAGGAAGTGCTCACTTCTGTTGCCAGGTATCCAGACGGTTGAGAGTTTGCCATATATTGTAAATCTCCCATTGACACACAGACTTCATAAAAAAACCTGTGTTATTAACAAGCCTCCTCAAGCCCACACCTGAGGTATATTGTACATCTGTGCAGGTAAAAAGGCTGGTTTGAAAAGGGGAAATCAAGATTTATGATACTCCTTCAAGCCTATCAGGCTACATTTTCAATTTTTCTTAATGCAAAACAAACACATCAATTTGCTTTCTCTTTTTTCTTTGTCCCTGTCTCTCTTTTGCTTGCGCAGTTACAATTGCAATAACAGCTTTAGTAGCCTACACAGTTTGGAATTTACCTGCGTCTGTTTTATATTAATTCAGTGTAAGACTTGGGTGAATGTCTTGTTCCCATCTAGTGTATGTGGGTCACTTTCACTTTTCCACTTTTGACCTGGACACGGTTCTTTCAGGCATAGACAATTGAGTGGATGGAGAAATGCCAAGCTGCACTATTAGATTTTGTGGGGGATCAAGGGACAGGGAAACAGGGGCCATTAGCACGGAGTCTGAGGTGTGAAAATACTGTAGCCAATCCTCTGTAGCCTCCAGTATCTGATCTCTGCCAACATAAATAAAACTGAGACATAAGCTTGCCTGGTAGCCTCTGTGTAGTAGACAGAGACTCAGCAGTCATATGTGGAAGCCCAGTTTAAATGTCATAGCAAATGTAATTTACTCAACATATGCACACGTCAGTCATGATAACAGCCCCCTGTGGAGTATAAAGAGAGTTTGCACTTGGCCTGCGGAATCCAAGATGAATTCACTCACTGAAAGAAAGGGATTTCCAGTGACATTGTTTCAGAGGGCTGGAGCCTGGATCTGTAGCAATATTTATATACTAGTGAGGGAAAGAATGGGCCTTTTGTGTAGCTATGAAGAGGCTGGAGAGTCCCAGGCTGTGTGAGACAGCCCTCTCTCAAAAAAGGGAAGGGAGTTAGCTATATTTTAAGGTTTTTATTTCAATGCCTGAGAGGCATCATAGCTAGTTTTTCAAAAAGCTTTGAAATGGCACAGGATTGAGTTCCCTATCACACATATTGTTGGATATAGAAACTGTTCAGTTGATATAATGCTAGGCGTAACACTAAACACTCAGGGAGTTGACAGGGACCCCAAAGACTGCTATACATATCCGAAGAAGCTGTTTATGTCTCCTGTCAGTCACTGATATATTTCCACAGTGCCTTTGGAGATACAGTTGAGGTGTATTTCTGACCATCAGATTATAAAGCTATACACAGTAGAGTTGTCAGATCTTTAAAAGAAGGTGATTCTTAACAGGGGTGTCATAAAGCCTGACGGGCACAAGCATGACCACACCCACACAAGCAACAAACACAGGAAGTGGGGAAATTTTTTTAGTATTGTTGCTTAGAAGTGTCGCTATACACAACTGGCAGAATGACTTCACCCCTGTAACCACAGCAATAATGCTAGACACGAGCGGGCTTGTCAGAGCAGCGCCAAATCAACACTTTTACATATAAGCCGCCAGCCTATTTAGCGTACGGTGCAGGCAGGACGAGCTGTACCTGTGGAATGTGTCAAGACTGTGAGCTCCCTTTATGAATGTCATGCACCAGAACGCAACAGGGTGGGTTTCAAGCTTCTTAATATGGAGCTGCTATTTTCCAGGCAGCAGGGGAGAGAGGGAGGAGAAGGAGGAAGAGTGAGTAGGTGGGATAAGAGGGGGGCCATATGCTCCTGCACTCCCATGCTGGTGAGCTGCTCCTGGTCCAGAAAAACAACCCCCGCTAGAGGGATAATCCCCCAGCATGGCGCTTCAGACACATTAATTTCCACCATTTTCTGCAATGACTTTTAATACACACCTTGCTGCCTTTCGCTGACACTATTAGGCAATGTGTTGACCAATCAGGTTTGCCAGTGTCAATAAGCTCTGACAAAGTGGACAGGATATTAATGAACAAAGCTGAGTCATGCTCTCTAACCTTATTTTAAATTGCCTACCATACATTTCTTCTCCTTCCTCTTTTAGTGCATTGTAAGTTAAAGATGTTAAGCTTGGGCTGTAATTTTTTTCCTTCTCTCTGCTGAACCAGAAAAAAAATGCATTCTTACATCCCTTTGCCAAGTCTGTCTGCCTTTTTTCATGTTTTTATGCTTTCTTGCTCTCTAATCCACGTTTTTTTCTCTTTCTTACTCTGTGGTTTAGGTGAAAGTGATGATGCGTATCTGTCCGTCTCTGGAGGCAGCAGACTCCTCAGAGTCTCAGTCTTTCTTGAAAGTGGACAGCAGAAAGAAGCAGCTGACCCTCTACGACCCTGCGTCCAGCCCGCACTCCAGTTCAGCACACAGGAGATCTGCCACTGTGGCTGTCCCAAAGATATTCGCCTTCGATGCTGTTTTTACCCAGGATGCCTCACAAGTAAGGACCACATGGGATATGTGTGTGTATGTATGTGGAGTTTTTTTTTAAAGGTGTTGTGTGGGAATTCAGCCTCTCAAGGGCAAAGGGATGTCTTTATGCTGGCAGGGTGTGGCCAGGGGCTTAGAGAAAAATGCCTGTCTTGGGTCAGAGGGCATTCTTACCAGTGTGGGCCTAACAGCTGGGCCTTTTAAGCCCTCTGGGGAATGATTTGAATCCACTCCAGTTATATCTAACCTCTCCCTTCATAGGGCAGCTATATCTAACCTAAGACCTCTGCAGCCCACAGCAGGCATACCCACAGAGATCAAAGACAAAAGTCATGTACATGTTTACTATTTTGCGACTTGAGACCAGATAAGTTTTTCTATCTCCATAGCTTAAAACAAACACTATAATCTTTTAATGGAATGACTTTATGTCACTCACTGCAAAATTTAGTAAATATCTGTGGTCAAGTATTTTATGCATTTCCCCACGGTGCAGTAAACTGTAAATAGCCATGAGAGCAGAGGAGATTGCCATCACTGGTGTAGGACGGTGTTTCTGCAGCGGTGAGAGCCTCAGATCCTATATCATACCACCTACTTGGAGCAAGTATTTTCCTAAGTAAGCTGCTGCCTAAATGTTGCTGCTGAGAACTGAGGCCAAGCTGCTAGATTGTGCCGCTGGGACAGCACTGCTGGTGGCCAACAGTAACAGCAAGCTGTTCTGTTATTAGAGGCCTTGTTTGCTGTGTGATGTATGGGAAGGGGCCTCTGCTGCAGAAGCCTCGCCCCAGAGGACCCATGTTGAAACAGATTGCAAAAATGAGCCACACGTTGCAGCACACAAAGACACACACATAAACACACATACAGTACTCCTGAGTGATGAAAATTACTGAAACCATTAATGTGATTTGGTGTAACCAATGCAACATAACTGTTTAGTTTATACAATATCATTATGGATTCATTGTTCTCAGTATGCCTGGTTGATTGTATTTCTTGGATGTGGCTGGACTGACTGTGAGGGGGCTGTCTCTGTGTGTTTTCCACAGGCTGAGGTGTGCTCAGGGACAGTAGCTGAGGTTATCCAGTCTGTGGTGAATGGTGCAGACGGCTGCATCTTCTGCTTCGGCCAAGTCAAGCTTGGTAAGCTTCTCCATTGGCAAGAGATTAGAAAAGAGCCTTTGTTAGCCAAAGAAAACTCTCATTGCTCTTTGTTAGCTACACTTGATGTCCACAATTGGCTTTGCGGTGCACTGGGGTGAGTTAGGTAATGGGAGATTGGAGGAAAGGAATTGGTAAAAGGGTGGGGGTGCAGAATAAAGTGCTGCATCCCAGTTTTAGGGCTCAGTCTGTAATTAAAATCCTAGTAATTGGCCTGGCCAGCACTCTCAGGCTAAAGGGCTTACTTTCCCCAAGCTGCTTTTTCCACTACCTGTAATTCTCAACAGAATTCCTGCTTCTGGAATGGGTCTGTGGATTTGCGCTTTTAATTTGGCATGTACTGGATATTACTTCCACAGCCCCGTCAAACAATCATTAATTTTTTTCATCAGCAGTTGTTAAACACAATAATCCTCAGAAAATATCCAATGTGTGTCTGTTCCTTCCTGCCTTTTCCAGACGGCTTGATGGAAGAAGTAATTTTAATTTGAGCCTATAGTGTGTAGCTGGCTTCCACACATAAGGCAATATTTCCATCCCCACCCCCCTCTCTCTTTCACACATCCCCAGGCAAGACATACACCATGATAGGCAAAGACAGCACCACCCAGAGCTTAGGCATTGTGCCCTGTGCCATTTCCTGGCTCTTCAAGCTCATCAACGAGCGAAAGGAGAAGACGGGTACGCGCTTCTCTGTCCGAGTGTCCGCCGTGGAAATCTTTGGGAAAGACGAGGAGCTGAAGGATTTGCTGTCAGAGGTGTCAACAGGCAGCCTGCAGGAAGGCCAGTCTCCGGGAATCCACCTGAGAGAGGACCCCATCTGTGGCACTCAGGTGAGAGGCATTCCACCTCTCCATTCTGTCTTTGTTCGCTGATCCTTTCATTCTATGTGTGGGTTATACAGTATTAGTCTTTCTGAGTATTGATTTCTTTCTGCCTATGATCTACTTCTTCCTCTCCCAAAGATATTTGACTTTATCTTGTGAGTGCACGAGTGTGTATGTGTGTTTTTATCTCTTAGGACTTGCTAGACAGCCTCACTCTATCCTACCCCCCTCTGAAATCCTCGCTTTATATTTCCACCAAACCCATCTGTGGTATTGATGGCTTTCTTCTTACCTTTGTATTGACTCTCCTGTCGGCATCCATCAGCATCTATTACCTGTGTGTTAGTGCTAGCCCTCTATGGCACAATAGAAGTGTTACTGGGGGATGGTGGGAGACTGTAGGATTGAAGGCACTCACAGGTGTTGCTGTCAGATGTTTTTGGGGGATCTGTATGGACTCTGACTTCAAAGGCTGTGCAGTTCTGTGAAGCTCCTTCTTGCTCTTCCTCTCAGCAGCCACACGTGGGCTCTCTTCATGATGCCCACCGCCATCTCTCTCTCCTACCTCCCCATATCCCCTCCTTTCTATCTGTATCCAACCACCACAATCATCACATCCACTGTGAGGGAAGAGCCCCTGCCTCCTGCTCCACCATTACCTCTCCTAATCCTACTCCATCTGTG
>JAQQZW010000007.1:14700452-14710839 GCA_029814745.1 Zanclus cornutus | reverse complement strand
GATTGCAAAATGCATGAAAATATGAATTAATGGTCTTAATTATTTTTTCTTTGGCAAGTGACCGAGGTTTATACCTTGAAGATTATGCTCTTCAAGATATCCATTACCAAGAACTAATAGAGAATTGGAAGGCCATTTGCTTCTGAGAAGATTTGAGTGTTTTTATGTTTTATTTTCCCAAGTGAAAGCACAATGACAGATGCTGGCTGTTGTTCTGGCTGTTTGACTCAGGGGAGTGACTTAGGGAGTGGCTACTTCTTATATGGTTTATCAGTTTAGCTCATGTCATTCCTCATCTCTATTTATTACAACACATAGTCCAGTTCAACACATTTTCCATTTACATTTTACAAACATTTACCTAAAACCGAGCATAATTCCATTGTCTCGGGTGCCCAATAATAAGCCATTTAATAGGCCTTTTCTTCCCCTCAGACTTTGAATGTAGCTAAAAATGCCAAAAAACAAAAAAGCTGAAAATTTAAATCAAAATCTGTGCTAAATGTAGGCCTACAAAGTATACCTTCTGCCCTAAGGTGTAGTATTCTTGGTTCTGATCATAGCATGTTTAATAAATAGTGGAGTTAAGACACTGTGATGTAGCCCATTGGTTTGTGGACTATTGTTTTGAATCCTCAAGTTTGGGATTATGGCCATCGCCATGAATATGCACTACAACTAATGACTGTGTGACACCTAGCTGACAGTTAGTGGCAGCTGTTACTCTAAGCCGCCTTAATGAAATTTAAATGAATGAGTTGTATAGAAAATTAATCTCTTGTACATTTACCATGAATGAATAAATTAGTTATGGAGACCAGAACTGTGTTTTTTAGCAGGCTGTAAACATGTTTTTTCCCACTGTAAAGTTGGGCATTTTAATGTGAGGAATTAAGATGTTTGACATGCTTTTGGAGCCAGCCTCCAGTGGCTATCTGAAGAACTGCAATTTTTGGCCCTTCTGAATTAGCTTCATTTTTCAGCAACAGAGGTTGCTGCCTGGTCCTAATTGCCGTCAGTCAGATAAACAGGATGCTTCTAGGGCATTAGACTAATAATAGCGTAGGCATGGTGAAGGCAAACACCACCTGGCAAATGTCACAGCCAAGTGAAGAGAAGGAGGGGAGGGCCGTGTTTACATTGAATCAGCCGTAATTGTGTGTGATTGAGGTATTAACAGACTAATTGTGTCTACATTCATGGGATCCATCCTGTGCAAACTGAAGTGTTACTTCAGAGAAGCACTTAAGCAGGGAAGCATATTTTTTAATTATTTGCTCAATTGTTTGTTTGTTTCTGGAATCACTACCCAACTCTCATGAAGAGGAAATACATTTAAACGGTATTCAGAAATCAAACTAGACAGACAGGGGAGATTTTTTTTCCTTCCCCCATCATCCCCTATTTCTTGTCTGAAGAAGGTCAGTAAACAATCTGCATAACTTTAACGCATCAATATTTAATGTGCCAGCTAAAGGTCTGTTCTCCAACAGGTCACAGTCAGTCTAGGTTTGATGTTTACTACTTTGAAATTCGCAGACACAGTCGCAAGGGGTTTTATTGATGTTTGTGTGTGTGTGTGTGTGTGTGTGTGTGTGTGTGTGTGTGTGTATGTGTATTTTATTCCGTGTGTTTGTTAGTGTGTATCCACAATAAAGAATGCCTATGTGTTTAACATTTTTATAGTACTTTGCTAGTCTGCCCTTGTTTGTGTGTCTGTTGGGTGTTTCAATACATCAGAGAGAGACCTCAAAGCCCTCCTAAGTCTGTAAAGATACTCTGAACCCCCCCCCCCAAATTACTTACAGCCGGTCTATCAGTGGGGAGGGGAAAATATGGGGGTGAATTTTTAACGACTAAAAACAAATGAGCCTACACAGGCACACAATTAGGGGGAAGTCATGGCTGTGTGTTGTCTTTAGATGAGCAACATGATGGCCTCTTTACCCCTTGTGGGGGTAAAGCCCTGCCCCAGGAGATGGCTCATTAGGGCTGAGGAGAGGAGGAGGGGAGGGGATTGCTGACAGTCAAAACAGTGGGCGTGGGGAGAGAAGGGGGTTGCTGCCACTCCGGGAGAAGAGTGGCATGGCTAAAGTCCTTTCACAACAAGGGCTTTGCTGATTCTGTGGCAGACATTATCTCATGGTGTGAATTCATCATGTCACACAAAGGACAGCTGACATAAGGGTTACATTAACTCTAGTGTCAAAATATTGCCTCATCAACGTGGATATTTTGTAGCGTGGTTAACTATATTCGTCTCTTGCAGAGTTTTGTTCATAGTTAAATCTCACATCCTTTATAAATTTTATATGATTTTTTACAGTTTTACTGGTAGTAACTGATAGAGAGAGTTAAAGAGAATTAGCACAAAGCTTACGAGGAAAAATTAACTATTAACATTCTAATGATATCCCAAGAGAGAGATATTATCTGAGTGAAATTTAGAATGATTGTAATATCTCACAATCTAACAATAATGAATCCACTTACCAATTATGCTTAATAAATTGTAATGTGGAAATGTCATTTACGGAGTTGGTCTTCATTACTGATTTAATCATTAGATGATGCATCTCATTACTTATGATGTGGTTGTCACAGAGCAGGCATTTTTGAACTGGTTCCATTTGAATTTGGGGAAAAGAGGTTTCAGAATAACAGAGTAAAGAAGAATGAGCAGTGTGAACAAGATCTGTACAAAGATGCTTTATCTGATTGTGAGAGTGTTACTGTAAGGATAAAGTGAATGTGATCCCCATCACAGAAGCCTTTGTTCAGTGGGCGCAGCAGCTTTTGGTCCCATTATGGGACTGTACATGTGCACTCCTGAGTCCTTAAAAGCTGGAAGAGTGCCACCAGATGGTTAAGTGCAGAAGTGAAGATGTCATTTTACACCCTGCATCTTTTTTAATGATCCATTACAGTGAACTATATCTAATTCTGACAATAATGGAGACAATGCTCTGACTTAGCGGTGCTAAATTCCATAGCTCACTAATCCCAATAAAGCCATAGGTATTTTGTACAGATGTATCTATGTTGTATGTGGTTATGTATATATTCTCTGAAGGCACGCTTAAAGTGCTCTCTGTGGAGAGAAATTTCCCCTCTGGGGACAATAAAGTCTGTGTATATGTCTTGCAGTACATGCACATAATTCTGTTAAAAGAAAACTGATAAGCTGACAGATGAAAACTACTGTTTAACGGCTATATGTTACTGAAGACAGACCACTTTCAGTTGCAGGTGCAAATGTTCTTCTTAATGAAAACAAATAATGTTTAAGTAAAGGCATTGTGAAAAACACTTGTTTGATGTATTGTACTGTGGTAACAGCTTTTCAGCTGACACTCACGTTTTTTGTTTTTTTTTTCATTTCACATCCCTGGAATCTGTGCTACAACAGTTTGGCTAGAAAATTCCGTATGGAAAACAAGCTGATGATTTTCTGATCCTACAGCAATAATTTGTCAAACTTTGTCTTTGAAAATGACCGCCATACTTTGCTTCTCTGTTGATCAAAGGAACTAAACCCAGACGGATTCATTTGTTGTCTGTCTCTCTTGTTGAATTACCCTGCGCTGCTCTATTCAACCAAATTTGCATACTGGGTATTAGCTCCGGAACAAACTGGGATTCACACAAACACCAGCTAATTGAGAATCGAGTAAGCATCTCTAATCTGTTTAACAAAAAGAAATAGTATTTTCTCACCTAATTAATATTCTCAGTTTAGCTAATTAAAAATCCTAACAAGAGTATACACTAGTGAGTTTGGTGTGAAGTAAGACTGACAGGAGTTAAGCACCCACATAATCACCCCAACCAGAGAAAGTAACAATAAGAACAAGAAAAATGAGATGGGCTTTTTTAAGCTTCAGTCATTTGAGGCTTGTGGTTAAAAGTCGTTTCCATGGAATTTATTAAGAGGTAAATTTTAAACCCTTCAGTTTCAGCACATCTGCAAGCGTGTGCTTCTGAATCCTGTATTCAGAATCATTAGGATAATATTAGCTTGCAATGAAAGAGAAGTGTTATTAGCTTAAGTGTTAGGAGAGACTTCTCTACATCAAATTGATGCTGTGAGTCTTTTTGACTCTCCCTGATGGACACTGAACCTACTGTGAATCAAAGCTAAATGCCATTTTCTCAGCATTTAATGAATATGGATATGTGAAACCTTTGTTTCCCAGCTTTTCTTTCTTCATCTTCTGGCTTTTCACAGTGCCAAGCTGGGTGCATTTATTCTCACAGGAATAACTCACATTAGCTTCATTTACTGTTTGATTGACAACTTATTGCTAACCTTATCAGCCGTTCTGCTTGCTTTATTCTTCACTTACCTGCTGCTCTCGCTCTCCGGCAAACATGTTTTGTGGTCTTTCTTCTTGGTATATGACTTTTATTGCAACAAGAAAACGAATTTTGTTTGAGAAAAGGCAGCAGGCAGCAAGAACAAAGAAAACTTGAAGCTAGGAAAGAAACAGGAGGATTTGGGAAAAATATCTGCATCAGAGGGCAGGCAATGCCAACAACAACTACTGTTGTTGGTAGCTTCGATTCTCTCTGACCAATCAACGGACCACAGTTATTCTAGCTCCACCTATAGGTCCTAGATCAGTGTGCTACGTATCTCAACACAGGGTTAAAGAAAAAACGGGACAAGTGGAATGGTTTCATTGGTAACATCAAGAACTTTTGACGTAGGAAACACAAAAATAACCGATATTCCGTAACTGTAGTTCTGTGATGAGCTGAACTGAACTGGATTGCTGGGTTGGAATCTGGCTTATTCTGTTTGATTTTCACATCCTTGTACACTTGCTAAAAAATGAAAAGGTTGGTATGAAATCTCCCGTTTTCAAGGGCTCGTTTCAAACTCATGTCTCAGCAGTTCTCACTGTGTGATAGTCATTTTTGCTGTTTTCTTGTGGTGCACTTTAAAGGACACACACTGCACAGCAAGTTTATATCTAACACTCTCCTTTGACCTTGGACAAAACAGCCACCACATCTATCAATCACCAGCTCAACCAAGAACAAGAGAAAATGATGCTGCTAACAACATTATCACAGCACTTGTTCACATCTCATTGATTTGACAAAAGCCATTACTCAGCAGTGTCAGTCACATGGTCCAGTGCTCTTTTATAAGAGAGATGGGCAGCACAAAAGATCAGGTACTATAGTGGTCTTAGTGATAGGATTTAAAACACTGTGTTTTAGTACCTCCACAGGTCCACAAGTCTATGTAGTACTTGGGAAAAATATACAAGTTGTCTAAGTGTTGAATCAACACAACTAAGATAAGATAATCAGAGAAATTCTCCAGTGATTTGTATTTTACTTTCAGAAATTTGGAGGACTTGTGAGATTGATGAGATAGATATATGCTGACCTTTATTCCTTAATGTGGATCAAACCCCAGAAACACTAAATCCTACACTTCCCATAATGCCCCTTGTTGGACCCCTGTTTGAATGCCAGCTTTCTGTTAAAAGTGCATCTACCCAAGATAACTCTGATGACATCACAGGGCTATTTTCCAAGACTTAAAGAATATAACAGAGTAAACAACTGTTTTTCATAGACCTAATACTGCTTCCCATTTTCATGTGTAAAATTGTTGGAGTAGCCCTTTATTATTTGTTTCTCAGCAAGATGTGTTTTCGAGCAGTTTTCTGTCAGTCCATGGGGGGAAAATGTCCCACATTCCTGAACACCTCTTTCTACCTTCCTCTTTGTAAGACAGATGCTTCAAATTAGCCTGTCAAAAAAAAAAAAGGAAAATGCTTTTAATGTTTTGATTAATTATTGATCAGAGCAGGACCCCACCCTCCATGCTCCATCTCTGACATAAAGGCCACATAGCTCTCGTTTTTTTCCACAGACAGTGGCACACCCATGCTTCCCTGCGGGATACTGATGTCACACTATTCATCATCTCCTATTTAGAGGCGATGAGGGATAGCTTCACCTATGAGTATCCCCAGCGGTGGCTCCCTAGACAGCTTTCCCACCCTCTCGTCCCCTCCTCGGTGTCCCAGGGGAGGTTTCAATTAAACAGCCCGAATGTTTGGGACGTTTTAATCCCTCAACCACCTCGTTTATCTCTGCACCCACACCTCTGGAGCCCAGACAGTGGAAGAGTGCATCTGTGGATAAAACCATCTATCTGTTCACTTTGTGTACTTGTCTTCTATATGGAGATTAGTGCAGTGTGAATAGGATTAGCCTTCTTGCGCCTTTTTAGATGCCGTATATAGAGAGTGCGTTACTAGTTTCAGATCTGACACCACTGTTGGTGTGGTGAGCAGGGCTTAACTGCATGTTTCACTTATATAAAATCAGGGCCCTTCCCTGGGTTATCAGTGTTATACTAATAATAATATATGGGTTTAACTTGTTTAATCATGTACCCCAAATTTGAAACATAATATTTTAATTGAACTTGTAATGTATCCCTTTCAAAGTGCACATCATTATTATTGTACATATCAGTTGTTTGCAGAAACGTACAACATCAGCCTTTTTTTCTGGTGACTGGGCACCAATCGACCACCATCTTTCACCCAGTTCTTCAAATATTGTCAAGGTGCAACTTAGTTTAACTTTTTATTAAAAGGAAATCACATGGTAGACATTAAACAGACAGAAAAAATCTTGTACATGCTTCTTTAGGTCATGACTTCAGAGAGTTTGTGAAGCAGTGACTGCATGTATAAACTGTCAGCCTGTTTTGAGACCTTGTCTCAGGGTCATTGAATATTCATGTTGAAATTGGCATGTTTGTAAAGGAGAGAAAATTGATGTGATGGCCTTAATTGAATAGGTATGCCATAATGCTCTTTTCAAAACAAATGCTGAGCTTGGCTCTGGATTTGTGTCTCATATAATTGACTTCATGGTTGTACAGTACTGTGCTCTACATAACTAGTCAGAGACGATCTTTGGCTGGATTTTCTGAGAAACTGCTTGTTAATGGTCAATTGATTTGGGCTTAATGGGAGTATTGATTGAGGTGATCTAGAATGTAAATTTTTCATCCGATGTTCTGAAGTCAAACTGAATAGCTGGCATGTCTGAGCAGGTCATGTGTTAAATATACATCATTAGTGTTCTACTTTGAGCTTCTCACTCAACTGTCAAAGAAGCTTGGGCAGATTATGGCCCAAGAAAATTAACCTGAACAATCTGCAGTCATTTAATTCCACAACTATCACCTCACTTTTATTCAAAACAACTTGTGTACATGCTCTGTGCAGTCACTGTGCATTTTAGAAAGTCTTAATCATTTCTGATGGAA
The DNA here is from genome assembly GCA_029814745.1 of Zanclus cornutus. Classification (NCBI taxonomy): domain Eukaryota; kingdom Metazoa; phylum Chordata; class Actinopteri; order Acanthuriformes; family Zanclidae; genus Zanclus; species Zanclus cornutus. The sequence continues at coordinate 14,703,530 of JAQQZW010000007.1, read as the reverse complement.
GTGTTGGTTTGTTCTTATCTCAGTCCAATCAGAGAGATGTGCATTTCCCCTGGCCTTTTTAGTATGCGTCTCTGTGTGAATCAATACCTAATGTATCTGTTCTGTTCATTTGCACTTTCCAATTCACAGGTCTAATGCACTCTTCATTAATGAGAGCTACCTGGCTTGGCATCCTCAGAAATGTGAACAGATGCAGCTTTAGGAGTGACTAGATTTATTCAGATCACACACACACACACACACACACACCACCGTTAGACCACTTTAATATGTTGTTTATACAATTTAAAGTCAAAGAAACATAAAGTTACACTGTAGATCATTTTGTATTTCACAGCTTCAGTTGTGTTATTTTAAACGGTTCCATTCTCCGTCTAAATACAAGTATACAGTATTGTCTATCAGTCTGAGTGTTGGACAGAGAACCATCTAAAAACGATTAACATGTCTTTGGTAAAGGATGAGAGTGCCCGGCAGCCAGAGAGATTCATCACTCATCAGACACTGTTAGGGAAATTTAGCAGCTTAATTTTGTCGTTCCAGGCGGTTGATACAGCCAGTGATTCAACATTGTTATACCAGAGACTGATGTCTCCTCTATAACGGATGTGCAGACGGGCAGCAATTCCTCAAGGAGAGGGATCGTCTCTCCTGCTGGAGTTAATGATGTCATGCCGATCAGACTCTTTTTTTTTTTGTTGTTGTTTGTTTGTTTTTTTGTTCTACCCTTGGTTATCATTGCAAAGCAGTTTCAGATGGTATGAAACAAGACTAGTGCTATAACAATTAGTCAGTTGATTGATTTATAGAAAATTATCAACAATTATGATAATGGAGTAATACTTTGTTGTTAATTTTTAAGTATTTGCTGCTTCCAGCTTCTCAGAGGTGAGAATCTTCTGCTTTTCATCGTTTTAGATCACTCTAAAGTAAATATCTTTGGGTTTTAGACTATTGTCCAGACAAAACAAGCAGTTCGAAGACACTACCTTTGGGCCCTGGAATGTTTTTCTGGGCAATTTCACAATTTCCTATTATTTTGTTTTTCTATTTTGCATAAACATACTCTCAGTCTCCAATTCATCTGGCACACACAGCTGACACTAGTACAGCCTATTACAGCAGTCCTTCATGTAGCTTAAAACGTTCAATTATTGTTGAATTTGTTTTAGAGAGGTGTTATTTCAACTGTATGATCATTTTGGAGGCTGAAGTTTGTGGTGCTTTTGTATTGCATTACACTGACAGGTATTTCTCTTATTTTGTCCACTCCATTTGTTTTAATAATTGTGTGCTAAACACAGAAACACTTTTTTGTGTAATGCAGCACGGTTCAGCAGCATCACAAACTGCAGCATCCAAAGTGATCATAGAGATGAATCAACACCTTTCTTTAACAGTTTCAACGAAAACGGAACATTATTACCTTCATTAAGAGAGGCTTTGATGCAGGACTGTCTTATTAGACTATATTAGTTTAGGCTGGGTGTACATAATGAACTGGCAGAGAAGTGTATGTGCAGATTAATGGCTATTACAAATTATAAGATGCACTCCTAAACAAAACGAGCAAAAAACATCATTTGTTGAATTTGTTTTCTACAGCTGATATGTGGTGATGACTCTATGGAAATAATCTATGTTTAGTAGGCAAAAGGTACATGTCTGCCAAACATATTCAAATGAAATCAGTCTGTGTTAAAAAGCACATCTGTATGATACCATTAAGGATAACTTTACTATAGCAGGACATAGATCTGATTGGACTGCAGTCTGCAGCTGAGAGGAAGAAAGACCTGCCATACAAATCCATTTTGACATTGCCCAGGGCTTAAGATATGAACGTGGTTGATTTTCATATTGCTGTTCTACTTGTACCTGGATCTCCATTTTAATAGGCTAATTACTGGGCAGCTGGCTCGGCGGCCTGCATGCGCCTCAGTCAGAGGCCTGGCTGTGAATGGACGTCAGCCTCTGCCAGCAGACTTGAGACAGCTGGCTGTGTAGTGTGCTTTCCAGAGATGTCAAAAGAATCCTCCTCTAATCCTCTGCTCCCCTGCTGGGAGCCTGTTGTTGGAGAGGCATCACACAGAACATATGACACTGATGATAAGAGGGAGTCCGTGCGATTCAGTCAAATTAAAAAAGGATCACTTTGGGTTATTAACTAACTGTTTTCTAAATGTTATCCTTCTCAATGTGACAATTATTCGAAGATCGTTTTGGTGACGCTTAATGCGCTTGGCTGTTAGTAGGTTTTATTCAAGAAGCAAGTGCAGTTGTTCTTGAAGTGGAGAGGATAGACAGCACTTAGATTTAATAATTTATACTCTTCATCCCAGTCTGGAAGTGTGTGTCATTCAGAGGTGTGAATGGAGTCAGATCTCTGGGGGATTGCTGTTGGATCTCTGCTGGAAGACCAGTAGAAAGAAAAGGCTTTCCACATGATTTACCGTGAAGCAGATTCAGACAGCGGGGAAAAAACCCTCTGCTTCCACTGATTTGTATCATACGATAGTACTGCTGGGTAGTCAAGTGAAGGTCTGTGCCTGACTGTATATATTAGAGATAATTGTGCAGTTTATGAAGAAAGTTTCCCTTTGGTGACCTTTTGTCTTGCACTGATTTAAATTTGTTGGGTTATATTAGCAGAGGGATCAGATAAGCTGTACAGTGAAAACAGTCTGGGAGCACCGTGCTAATTGCTCTGTGGCTAGATAAGAATCTTGGAAAAGCTCCAGATGTAAATTATGAGCACACTCATATTTAACGACCTACTGTACACACTGATGCAACTTTGAACACACGGAGGTCTGACCTGGGAAATGACTGTTTTATATTTTGGCTAAACAGACTCCCGCCCACTGCGTACCAACCACACACAGACGCACACCCACAGACCAACACAAACACCAAGTGGGTGGCAGAGTATGACTTTCACCTGGCCGGCAGCGGCATCAATATTTCTGGAAAAAGAAGAAGAGACCCGTCAAGATGAGAGGGATGAGTTTAGACCACTGGTGGGCTTGCTGAAAAGGATATAATGTGTTTGATATCCCCAATAATGATAAAAAAAAT
>JAQQZW010000007.1:14495821-14506874 GCA_029814745.1 Zanclus cornutus | reverse complement strand
AGGTTTTAATAAATCATTTCCAGTGATTTTTTTCTGCCTGGTCAATTAAAACGGACCTCCTTTTTCCCTTGACTCACCATGTGAGCCACCTATGAATCAAGTGTTATAGACCCTTCTGTGAATGTTGGTCACTGCATAAATGCTGCCAGGACCATCTGACTGTAAGCTTAGGTGGGGGTTTGAATGCCCAATTGCAGCCAACGTACGAGTGGAACACTACATCTACAGTGTTTGATGTCTCCATGAACACGCAGTATATCATGATAGACGGGATAAACAGCCGATAAGCAGGCCATTTTAATTCCTTTTTAGCTTTACACAGAAATGTTTGCAGAGGGTGGAGACACCATGAATAATTCACTTAAAGGGAGTTTTTTTCTTCAGTTTTTCATTTAATCTATACAGACGCATAATTATCTTGATATCCCTTCAGAAGCACAATTTGCAGAGCAGTTAGAGCTGAAATTTGGCTGTAAACTGTAGTCTTTAAAAATGCAATGAATATGCAGAGCTAAAGTGAAAAACTGGGACAATGCGCGAGACCTTATCTGTCTTCTCAAAGTCTAAAAAAATGTGGAAAATTGGCAATGTTAAGTAAGTCTGTATGTGCTAAAAATGGTTTCTGAAGTCCTTCAAAGGACTGTGCTTTATCACAATGAAGTAGATCCTTACCACTGACTGAATTAAATCCCACAGCCGTTGACAAAACGCAGGATTAAAATGGAAGTTTGGCTGAGAGGAGCTTTTAAATTCATAGTGACTTATGACGTGGTGTGCTGTACCGGGGAGAGCCGTGCCATGTTATTTGCTCCGTTGAAATGTGTTGTGTTGGAAAACAGTCTTCAGCATTATTAAGGAGAATTTGTTGCAATGGTGTAAACCCTTCCTCACATTCATGACAACATAACTATAAATGCAGGAGCTGCAAGTTTATTATTGTATGCACACTGCCATGTGTTTTCTAAGAAGCATAAAACTGGAACAAACCAGCATTCATGTAGATATGTATGCACATGACTCAACTGAACCATAGATGGTGGGAGAGCATCAAATGCTGCAGAAAGAGAAGAGGAAAGTTCTGCATTACAGACACGAAGTTGCTGATGCACATAATGTTATTCAACATTCCTGGTGAGTGGTCTTACTCCACGGATCTAATGTGGAAAGAGCAGGAGGTTCCTGCAACAGTAATTGGTGTGGACAAGAGTGCTGGTGTAAGGAAGGCTGACGGGACCTTAAATGATTCATGGTGTCGGGTTGGATATCTTTGAACGTTGAACCTAAGACCTACAGAACAGGCGAGGACACGGCAACTTCCCAACTCAGAGAGCAGGGAGAAAAATCACCTTCATGCTGCTCTGTTATGGGGTTGTATAATGCAATCACTGAGGATCTAATAACAAGACTTGAATCAGTGGTCACCATGGTAAATGTTTTTTTGATTTCAATGGATTTTTCTGATTTGTTGTGTTAAAAGCATTCTATTCATTCTCTTGCTCCGCATCCAAATCTCTCTCCTCCTGCCCCCTTCTCTTGTCCTTTTTTAAGTGGCAGAGCCCATGGTGCCCTTGTTGAGGCCCTGGTGGATGGAGATGGACATCATAGTGCTTGGAACGGTGGGCTGTGCCTCAGTTGTCTTCCTCCTGTCAGCCATCATCATCTGCTACAAGGCCATCAAGAGGTTGGATATCACTTTTCTATTTCTTGTTCTTACTTACAATTAAATGTCACTCTCATGAATCACTGAATTATTTTAGAGTAATGACGAGGACTTTCACAATATCAGATTTTAACTTCACAAATATAGGTGGCCCAGTAGAATTCACAATAACGCTATTAACATGGTATTGATAGAAAATTTGGCAAAAAAAAAGCTTTAGGTCAAATTCATCTTTACATTGTTTATTGTGTGTTTTGTTTCTTTTTGGCAAATGATTTACACTTAGAATATAAGTGTAGGGAGGTGGAGAGAGAGTCTGTGATCATAACTGTGCAAAGCTTACAGAAATAACCATTAGACTTAATACATTTTTCTGTTCTATGGCAGATGGCGACTTGTGTTAAGGTGCATTAGCGCTACCTATTATGACAGAGCAGGAACGTTAGGAAACAGAAATGATTTTAGAAGCGTTGTATTATACATAAAGTATTATCATGTGTGTATTATTAACTCAATATCAATATTTCATTTTTAAATATAACAGTTATTGTCAATATTGTATATCACAACACCACTGGTGATAAAAATTGAACTGACACAGCCAGGCTGTTCAACATATCCTGTGTAATTTGACCCATGGGAGGCTGAATTATATCTCCTGCCTTCATGTGTGAGAGACACAGGAGGCCACGATGACCCTGTCATCACCCTGCTGGGTCCCACTGAGGTCAGAGGTTAGATAATGGAATGGGTTGTAAATGTCAAAGAGGAAGAGCTACTACGCTGAGACAGAAACGTCCTATATTCTATCTAAAAGAATTAATGGAATTGCATGATGACCTGACGTGACGATACTGTGTTGACTTTATTTTGCACAAGTGTCTAAAGCTGCATAGAATGGCAGCTGGGTTCATGAAAGTGAAAGCAAGAGGCGAGCAGAGGAATCCCAAGACGCTGCTATTGCAGCGGGAACTGTTTTCCCCCATTTGGCTTATTAGAGAAAAGGCTGCATGAGGTTTTAGCCTGCAGCACAACCCAGACCCAATTCTCTGTGTGACATTCAGGCAGCACGGTGTCACACATGCACTCTGACATCCATGTTAATGTTAGCAGACATTTAACAAACAAACACACACATCCGCATCATGCAAAGCACTGCACATGCATAGAGAGAGGCATGCAGAGGATACTTGTGTGCACCCATCCATAAACACACAACATCTTTACATACATAGATACATCATCTTGGCATATTTACACACTCTATAAAATATGGCATAAACATTGACTCTTACACACCCATACGAGAACAGATGTGTGTTGCTAAATTTCGGAAGCTACTTTATATTTTATTTATGTGTATTTAAATTGATTTAGTATCATACCTTATTATATTTATGGAACTATATTAAGCCTGCATGCCAGATATGGCTTTCCTCAGCAGAACTTTATTTCTCCTTTCTTTAAACAACAAATAGACAAAGTCAGGCAGCGGAAGTAATGGGTGGTTGGCTCAGGAATTCATTATGGCAATTCTCCAGCCCCCTGTGTAGCCAAGGGGCACCTTTTTTAATGCAGCAGTGGTAGGAAAGTGTTGTTGCAATACGGGCTCTAGCCCCAAACCCAAGTCATTATTTATGAATTAATTTGCGCAGTCATTCAGTCGCAGGCCACATCTTTTATACATGCAAACGGGTCGTGTCCTGAAGCTCTGTGGGATCTAGACTGCAGACTTCATGCCACGCCAAGCTGCCCTCCACTCTGAATGAGAAGAGAAAAATACTCAGGTCCAGCCAGACTGGCCTCATTAGACATTCATTAGTCACCAGCCAATAGGAGAGCAGTCCAGGGAAAGATGTGATTCCTTTAACATTTGTCATGGATTCTCTAATCATCCATCGTTCCTAAGAGAAAGGGAAAGGAAACAGCACAGCAAAAAGGACAGAACAAATGTTGTCTAGCAAAGCAAGCAAAGGCAGTAATTGAGCGTCTTAGTCAATAACATTGTGAGAGAGGGTTTGTCAGTGAGAAAAACACAGCCAGTTATATATAGCCCTTCCAGCTCCTCAGTGCTCCGGGCTTTCCCAATGAAAATCAGCTGGCCGAGGGCCAAGGCCTGAGCACTACAGACAGCAGAGGAGCTAGCTCTGCGGGTCCCAGCCCTCCTGGCCTTTTGTTATTTTTTATAATCTTTGTCTGCCAGTCATCTGTCAGAAGCAAAGGGACTGGAACGAAAAAAACACTTTCATACAATTCTATTCAGCGTCCACAGCACAAGGGAGGCTGGTGTGTGCGAGCATAGAGAAGAGGATTCAGACACACGCTGCGTTTCAGTGTTGCTGTGCCATCCAAAGCAAAAGACATGATGCTGCAGTCCAGGCTGTCAGCCATCCAAGAAGCCAAAACAAACAAAACTCAAACCAACTGACTAATGAAGCTAGATGCTTTTCCCAATCACTTACTGCTCTGGGAGGCTTATCTAAAGACAGATAATACATCACAGCTGGTCCCGTCCTAGGGCAATATATCCAAAATACACAACCACGGATACAATATTAGGAAAATACTTGTCATGCAAAATGGTTTAAAATCCAATATTTACTAATACATTATTAATCTCATCTGTTTTATTTTCAAAATGATATACCAGCAACATCAAAACTGGTGACAGATTTTTACAGTCTGTTTTTAATGCTTTTTCTTTGAACCATAGCATGTTACTCTAATTTCCAGATGGCTGGAGTAATTGTAAACAGCTCAACACATGTCCCAATTTCTCCATGATCCATTTCCCAAACTTCAAACAGGAAAGTGTGATTGCTGTGATTGCACAGCTTTGATATGAAATATTCATCTAACCTGTGAAGTGTTGTGTTGCCACCTGCCATGTGTCAACAGCATGGCATCTATTATTGAAGGCCTGGGTAGAGGTCGGTTTGCGGCCACAGTGCTTTGCCCTGTGTGGTGGCCAAGAGTGACATGGTCAGTCTGCGCAGAGATTACATTCTGGTTGGGAGAAATAAACAGGGCCAAATCACCTTCCAGCAGGCTCTAGATCGCCAGTGTCAAACAGCAGTTCACAACAAAACAGATGAAATACTTACCCATCCAAAATGTTCAAAATGAAAATCATAAGTGAGCTGCAAGGACGTTGCATAACATTGAACGAATATCAACCCCACTAACTAATTAGAAGAATTCCCAAACTGGCTGTAAACAATGCCATCTGTTCCTTAGAGAAAAACTTTGGTATATCCCAACTCCCCAAGCTGCAGCCAATCAGGCAGTCATCTCCTCCACAGCAGAATGTGTTTCCACCCTGGGGCTGGACAGTTTCCTTTTTGAGGCTTTCCCTGGGTCCCACAGGGACACAGCAAGCAGCAACTGTCCTACATGGCCAGCATGTATCCCTGGTGTCCTAAGCCATACGACCCCTCCCAGCTGACAGAGTCCCTCAGGAAGTCTTAGTCATTGCATTACGTTTTGTTTACAGCTTTGTTCAAGAGCTGCTAGCCCACGTTACCTCCAACAACCCTGATCTCTAGGCTGTAGATTAAATGCAATTATTCATAATTATCTTGCTCATACATGACCCTACAAAAGAGACTGTAAAATAGCAAAGAAAGCTCAATGTGCAGCGTTTAGCTTCAGTTAAAAGTAGGGATAGTTTGTGTTATTCATATGAATTTTATTTTAATAGGCAGGATAACATTACAACAAGACTTGGAGTCTACAGCCATTTTAGCGGCTCTGCGAGGCTTTTTTAATACTGTGAGGATGTATACAGCAGTACTTTACTAATGTCACACGCTAACATGCTCACACTGACAATGCTAAACTCTAATGCTAAGCAGGTGTAGCGTTCACCATGATCCCCATCTCACTGTGGCGTGTTAGCATGCTAATATTTGCTAATCAGCTCTAAACACAACACAATTTTGCAGGTATTTGGTCAAGATTCATCCTTTGAGGACCATGAAGGAATATATTTCAGTCTGGACAAAAGTGGTGAGCTGACAGACAAGCTAGTTTCCTCAGAGTCATGTTGCTGGCACAGCGAAAATTAAAAAGGAGGAATACTGAGAGTTTTATTATTTAGATCTCATGTTGATTTTTTTTTTTTTTTGATTGAGTTGAAAGCCTTTAAAGACTGGTAAAGCTCCTAAAGTGACTTTAGTGACACATGAAACTTTTCCTGGTGTATCTTCAAATGATAACAGGAATGGGGTTAAGCTGATTTTTGATAAACACAGGAGGTGGAGGGGCGGAGGTGGTTCACAGCACTGAAATGACAGCTGAAAAACAGCCAAGACAGGAACCTGACAGCAACAAGATGGTTCTTTAACAGCTGCAGTGAAATAAGATTGGCTTAAGTGTATGGGAGCAACAAAAAAAGACAGCTGACAAATGAAGTTGACAGCAAGGAGAACGAGCGTGTGCGAGAAAAGTACACATCCTAACTAAACCTCTTAACACCAAGAAATATCCTTGTCAATCGTCTCATATCCTAGAGGAATGTCAAATGTTTTTATTTAACAGTCTCAGATTTATTATGATTTAGCAAATGTCTCTGTAAACGCACATTGGGGTATGAACTATAACGCAATTCAATGCGGTAGGCTGCTACAATTTTCAGGCTCGCAATGTATGCATGCGTGATGCCTTTTTACTAAGATTTTGTCAGGGGCATAGATTCAAATCAGTGTATGGACATAATAACAGAAACAAAATCAAACCACAGCAGAACAGAATATAGCATTCTGGTAAAATATCAACGACAAGGCTTTTTTGCTGAACCTTTCCCACTGTGGCCACAAGTGGCAATTATGGGACGACATATGCTAAAATGCTGTAGAAAATGGTCTTAAATTCAGTAAACTGACTCTGTAATTTCAGCCATACAGCAACATCAGTGAAATGTAAGCTAACACTAGCTGCCATAAGCTAAGGTCATATCAGACCAGAAAGTGCTTTAGCAGCAAAACCCTTGGCAGGACTGAATTGAGTAACATTGTGTTTTATTGTTTATGAATTCTTTCTTTTTTCTAAGAGGAAGAGTGTGTTAGGGTTTTTTTTTTTAAGGGTTAGTTTCTTTAAAAAATCAGTAATTTTTATACTCCTCTCTTTGACCCAGTCTCAACCAAATCAAAACATAATGCGTAAACTTATCAAACGTAGGTTTTTCTTGCAGGGCTGTGGCATTGGATTGTATTATGTCATGTGTAGGCTCATATCCCCCTGTAAGGATTCCCTCTCTGTACTATTGCCGAAAAGGGAAAAAGATTTGCGCTGGACTGGACTGGGAATGACTGTTTGTTAAAGTTGGACTGGTCAGCCAGGGCTTTCAGAGGAGAGGAGACACTGAGCTAAGATGTCGCTCAAGGGTCCTCTGTGGCAGTGAGCACTGTACAGTGTTGAGTGGGACAATGACTGTACTAACTGTATTCAGATCTGTCTCTGAGTTACATAAGCCCGAGCAGGGGAGAGCAGCTGAGGGGGTCGGTGCAGAAGCCACAGTACACTGGACAAATATAATAACCACAAAGGCACCCGGGAGTGCATGAAAAGGGCTGTATTGAATGATACTGCTCTTCACAGGCCAGTAGCAGCAAGGAGATCATGTGTTGCAGCTTTATTTTGCACCAGAATGTACTTATAGAAATTACAACACAACCAGTGTTGATGGGGAATTTCACAAAAGGTTATGTATCGATGTCATTCCTTGTTTTGACAGCCACACACATAGAGGGAAGACTGCCTCTACCAGTCAGAGAACGCAACTGTCTTACAATCTTTGCCTCTTTGCCTCCTGTCTCTTTGCAGAAGTGACCTTTGAACATTTAGCTTATTAGAAAGGATTGCTGAGACAAGCATATCAACCCAGAGCAGCCTGTGAAATCAAATCAGCCTAAAGGTTAACCGTCTAGAAACTCTGTTTAATGACATGGCCTGTAGCTAACATCACATCTCCCTTGAGTTTGTCCTCACTTTGTGAAAATGTTTATTCACAGGAAACCACTACGAAAAGAAGAGAACGGGACAAGTCGTGGAGAATATGCCATGAGCATCCGTAACAAGAAGGCCATGGGCACGAACAACACTGTGGTATAGACTGTTTCCTGGTAGAAGAAGGAAGTGACATCACAATTACCGTCTCACACCATTCCCCCGAATACAACAATCCCTTCTCACCCAGAATGCAACTGGGTTTTACCCAAGGTTTTTCAAATAGGTAAACCCTTCTTTGCTTGGCATGTTGCCCGTACTGAAGACACCATTCAACTCAAGAGGAGCTATAAAAGATGGAAGGAAAAAAAAATCAAGGCAGAATGGACGGAGAGAAAAATCCACAAGCCCCCATGGTGTTGAAATTGGCACAGCAGGCTGAACATTATGCTCTTAGTAACAGCAAGTGTTGCTGACAGGCTGGTTGGCTGCTGGCTGGAGAGGGACATTCTGCCAGTCTGCCGCAAATCCAGACCTCACACACCATTGACATCTGCAATGGAACAACAGACAATACAGCAGCCCTGCAGTCCCATCGGTGGCCAGACAGGACAGCCCATCACACACAATAAATAAAGTGCATGCAGTTTTTACAGAGAATGCAACGTTTTTATATTCCAGTCCACACACTGTCCATCCTTTGTTCTCCATTTTTGAGACAGATGCTTTGAGAGAGGCATGATGTTACTGTCGGTCCAGGCCCTGAGATGTGGATTCATCTGACTATGCAATTTAAAGGAATCCATTGGAAAAAAAGAGGAGTACAACATCAACTTAGGATGTTTTGGTTATTTAACATGCCAAAAATGCCACCGGAGACTTAGGCTCAATGTAATATACTTCAGTCATTCATCAGTTTATTTGCTCTATTTATTTATCTACCTTTGAATTTATTTTTCTACTTAAAAGAAAGAAACTGTCTTGTAAGCTATTCACATATTTACAAATCTTGAACATCTTAATTCATTTTATTTCTTGATAGCTCTGTTTTTTAAGTAAATAATTTATAAACCATATAATTCATTTGTGATGCTCTGATGCTTTAAGACTGCTGTCAGTTGAGACGCCGATGCAGAAAACATGTTTGCCCTGCAACGAGTTTTGGTATCGGTTCTTTCGTCTCTGGGTGTTTGATATGCGTTTTTCCGAGACTTCGGCTAAAGAGTCAGGGGTCTCAGTGATGTGCTTATGTGAATGTGTGTTTTCCAGACATTACTTCTGTGCTGCATCATATGCCAGCCCCCATTTATGATTTGTTAAGTAAATGCAAGATTCCCCAACCCCCACCTTCCAAAAACATTAAACCTTCAATCACAAGTCATTTAGTTAAATTGGTTAAATCTTGTTGTTTCGGAGTCTTGGGGTCAGCTAGATGCCTTCAGCCGTGTTTTGTTTGGATTTGACAATCTTCATTTTTCTGTCTGTCAAGAAGGGCTTAGCCCATCGCTATAGAAACAGGGGACATGAGCCCAGGGCTGACCTTGTGACTGGTGAGAGACAGGAGACTTAGCCAATAGCCAGAGATCAGGTTGCACAGAGGAAGGCCTCAGCAGGGATGTGTGTGACTCAGTGCTGTCACAGGCATCCTCCACATCCCTGCTGGAAAGACACAACTGAGCTGAACTGGAGCATCACTCAATGCTGCTCTGCTTTTTTCCTCTTCTTTTTTTTAACATTAAATCTGTGTGTTTCTGTGCGTGCATGTGTGTGTGTGAGTGCGTGTGTCTGTCTGTGAGTATGCATGCAGATGAGTGTACTCAATGAGAGTGGGCTGTACTCTGTGGCTGTCAGTTAAGTATAGATATTGGCTAAACTGTGGAAATTTGGAAAAACACATGCTTGCATCTAAACATGCACAGGTTATTAGCTAACAGTATACCCCACCATGTACCTATATGAGAGAAATGATGGATGCATGAATGTAAATATTGATATTTAAATATCTGCCTTCTGGACTGTTAATTAATGTACAGTGTAACAGAAAATATGTTTATACATAGTAAAACTTAAACAATGTGCTACCATTTAGAATTATGTCAATGTTGTCATGTTGATGGAGCAAGCCATTAATGTATATATGGCAATCAATAGTACATATACAATTTATGCATTATACCAAACAGATAGAAAGACGTGCATAAGTTGATTTCATTGCTGAGTTTTTCAGTTGTAAATAAAACTGTACATAACAACAGAGCTACAGTCTATTGTGTTTAACTAGAAATATGTGCAGAGGTCTGTTGTTTTTCTCAAGACAGACAAACTGGCCCGTATGTGGCGAAGGTGATAAAAGTGAGACAGCTATATTTAGCCTGTGCCCATCCTCTCTGCACTGTGCTGTGTTGTGCGGTTCATGTCTTGGGCAGAGCTGTGCTGGCCGTGTCTCCTGGGCCCCCCACAGTGGAGGACATGTTTTCAGTCTGTCTCACACAGTGCATCTTTAATGAACTGCGATTATCAAATGTATTCAACTCCGTGGGGCTTAAGGACGCAAGTAAGAAAAGTTATAGGTTGCATATTGTGCTAGCTCTGGGCTCAATTGGTAATAATGTGACAAAAGAAATCATGGATGTGTGTATAGGATTTCTGCAGACAAAGCAAGAAGTTGCTATAACAAAATTAAGATTAAAAAAGAAGCTAAAAGAAGGTACCATATTCAAAACACCTCTGTGAAAGAGGCTTCATTCTTACAATAAATCAAAAAGACATTTTCCCATTTCTATTTAAATTTGCACATTATACATTAACTGTAGTTAATGATGTGAAACAAACAAGGGGAACAAACCTGTACTATACAGGCTGATGCAGAGGTGCACTGAAGAGGAATGTCAATGAATTACAATGTGAATGAGGGACCGTAGAGTACTTTGCCTTCCCTGCTTTAGATGTGTCACTTGATGGTAATGCCAATGGACACTCTGAGCAATTTAAACATTCATGCATTGTCCAGCCAGGGCACTGTGGATTTCACTGTAATAAAAGCAATGTGACAGCACTAGGCGGGGGGGACCAGGGATTGTTACTGTCTCAACAAGCTTTATGAGGCTCTCAGAAGGTATTTCAATATAGCAAAAGATGCTTGTACACAGATTCTTAAAAATTTGGGTACTTGATGTTGTTTCTGTACAAAACTACTGATTATTTTGATCTGCTGCAAACTGTAGAAACTACCTTGCTCAACCTGCACCTTAATCAAGGAATGTCACCAGTGCACACACCTAATGATGCACCGTGCTGGTGCATTAGTACAATGTGTATGTGTGAGAGAGAGTTTGCACAGTCCTTTCAAAGCTGACCTTCACAATCTTTGAGGACCCACTCACACCCTCTCTACCTGAGAGGCCTTTGGTCAGCGTTAATTACCCTCAGTACCTCCAGCTGCCTGCT
>JAQQZW010000007.1:14370327-14381911 GCA_029814745.1 Zanclus cornutus | reverse complement strand
CTCGTCTGACTAGGCTAGGCTAGTCTGACTGGCTGGTGGAGAAACCCTGGTTTTAACCTCTTGAGGTGTTTCCAAGGGACAATGGTGTCTAACGATCGTTGGTGCTCCTAGGTGTGGCTCAGTTAGCCAAATATAATTATTCTCTTAATTAGATTATTAAAATAGTTAAAAAGAAGGGCAGCAAATACTCATATGTGAGGATCTAGAGCCATGAAATGTTCTACATGAATAATGACTTACACAATTAACAAAATAGTTGCAAACTTTCTGTCAATGAATTAATCAGTTAATCTACTAATCATTTCAGCTGTACTTGTATATACTGTTGGGTAGTTTAATCTAACAAAATATCATATTTCATAAGCTCTTCATACGTTTTGTGTGCTACATTCATTTGTAAAGTAACTAACCTTGCTTTAACGTATATGACTGATGTACACGAAAGTTTATTCATTTTTGGTTGTATTGGTGGTTTTGTTGTTGTTTAGATGCCATTCTTTCTACGTACCGCTAGTAGATGACCTGATACTCAACCACAGGTTGGTATTTGAAGCTGCAAATGTATTTTTATGAATGCAACATCACCATTTTCTCCTGCCTCTTGTTAACACTACTGGGTCTTATGCTCATGTTGCTTACTTACTTACAAACCCAACCACTAACTACATCATCAATAACAATGTTGGCTTCCATCCCGAGAATGTGAACTAGGAATCCTGGATGAAACTTGATCCATTTCCTCTCTATGTCTCTGGATTGCCACACTCACAAAGGCTGGGTTGTTTTTTTTTCTTATCTGGTGATCACAATGAAAAGTCAGAATTACTTCTCCTGTGACGAATAAATCTGTAGTGTGCATGATAATCTTATTAAATGGTGAAATATATTGTACTGTGTAATTATAAGTAGCCATTAACAACTTGAACAGTAAATGCTTCAAAAGCTCCTTTAATTTTTTGTCTCTTCTTAACTGCTTTGACTTGCTAATGTATCTTTCAATAAGGTGCATTTTGGATCAATTTCCAACATTTTAATGTACCTTTTCGTTGGTTTTGATCCACAATAGCAGTGTGGGGCTCTAGGAGTGGCAGTGACTTTGCTCCAGCCTCAAATTTCTCAATAATTGTTGGATGGATTGCGATGAAATTTTCTATAGACATATGTTCCCCAGGGGATGAATCAAAAAGACTTTGGTGATCCCCTGACTTTTTCAATGCCATCAAGAGGTTCACATTTGAGCGAGATGAAAATATCTGTGGACATTGGTGCCCCCCCACCACAGTGAGAACTAGACATCTCATATATCCCTGAATATTTCCGTCTAAACATAGACCACTTTTAGCCCAAGCAATTTAATTCATTATAGTATAATTATGTTTCATACAAACAACTGTAAATAGCTGAGTAGTTAAGATGCACTGCTGAAGTCGATATATTGTGCTACTATAATCAGAATTGCCTGCATTGCAACCATCACCAGGTCCAAATTTCAATTGTCCAATATTTTGGTGTTTAACTTTTGTTAATTTGCCATTGATAGTCAAATAAAAAAACTGATGACATTCCCATCAGCCTTAACTGTACTATGTTTTTAGTGCTAACTCGCTAATTTTAGCACACATACATGCTGAACTACAGTGGTTAATATGGTAAACATTATACCTGCTAAACATCAACATGTTCGCATTGTTAACATTAGCATTCTGCTCAAAGCACCACTTTGCCAAAGTTAGCCTCACAAAGGCAGTAGTGTGGCTTTAGACTCCAGGTTTGTTTAAATTGGCCACATTCAAAATTTATTTATTTATTCACTTACACTGTTATCCTCCACCTCTTGTGCCTTTTGTAGGCATGATATAATGTCTACACACTGAACCACCTGCCTCTGAACTGCTACCTACTGCCCACAGTGAAGCTACGGCCAATCTGCTCATCCTGATATCTGCTCTGCAATAGTGGAATATTGTTCTCCACTTACTAGCTTTTAAGTGGCTGCTCTCAATGATTATGACTGCTGAACGAAAAGTCATAAAAGCTCTTTAACTCAGTAGATAAACTTGCTTCATGTGTTTACCCATCTTCCTGTGTTTACCCAGCTTCATGTGTAAACCCAGCTGACATTATAGACTGACATTGTGGAAATACTATCTGCTGACAGAGAGGCTTAAATAGGAGGGTAGCTTTTCTTCGAGACTTGTAATCCTGTGTTAGATTCTGCTTGGCTGGAGAGGCCAGGTGCTCAGTTTGCTGGTGGGGAAGGTACATGTTTAAAACCTTCAGCAGGCACTAAAGTATGTGGTGATTTTGATTTGATAAAGACAAGCCTCCAGTCATGCTAAGGACTCTGTGAGGGTGTAGCCTGTGAAGGGACAGCTGCGCTTTGAGCTCAATGCTAACAGCAGCATGCTAACATGGGCACAATGACAATGCATTTTTGTGGGTACGTGGTGGCACACATTTCTCTGCTCACAATCTTAGTTTAGCATGCTAGCATGCCAACATTTGCAACTTTACATTAGCACTAAACACAAAGTCCAACTGAACTTGAAAAAGTATTGGGCAAATAAAAGTTTTGGTGGAACTAGATTAAAAATTAAGGGATGACCAAAGTGATTCATCAGAGGGGGCATGTCTCAACCAAATTTTACGGCCATCCATCCAACAGTAAACATATTATTATCTTATTAACATATAAAAATCGCAAATGTCAACTTCATGGTGGAGCAAGCAGAATTATTCTGGCAAATACTTGGGCCACATATTTGTGTTTCTTCTGGTTCAACATATGCCTGGTTTCTTGGCACAGGTCTGGCCCACATACAGCATTTCTGTCAGATGCTGTTTCCACATCTGGACCAATTCTGGCGCACACACATAATAACTTCCTGGTTGTCAGCCAACATTGGAAAGTAACAGCCAGAATTTTTCAGATGTGAAAGAATACGGGCCAGACTCTGGGCAAGGCCTCAAATATATATTGGGTCAGAAGCTTTATTTTGCTATCGGAAAAAGTCAGGGAATCATCAGCGTCATTAGACTTTATCTGTTAAATGTCTGTACAAACTCTTATGGCAATCCATCCAGTATTATTGTTGAGATATTTCAGTCTGAAACAAAATGATGGACTGATCAACTTACCAACAGACCAACATTGCCATTACCTGTTGAAAGAAAAAATCATTTTTAGAGTTGCTATTCTTGTCAGTTTGATTCTTAGCTTAGCCTTTTGGGAAATGTGCTTATTCTCTAATCTAGGTGAAAGTTGATCAAAGGTACTGTTGTAACTTTATTTCTCACCTCTAACTGATTTGACCCACATCAACGCACACACACACACACACACACACACACACACACACACACATACACACACACACATACGCGCTGACATAATGGATTCTCTAGCTGCTTACCCTAACCTTAACCATCACAACTAAATGCCTAGCTCTAACCTTGACTTGATTCTGACCATAACCTTAAAGCCAAGTCTTAACATTCAGACAGCCCTTTGAATTTGTTAGGACCAGCCAAAATGTCCTCACAACGCTAGTTAAAAACTGAAATTGGTCTGCACAAAGAGATTATACAAGCACATGAATACAGTTTGCATACAGCTAAGGAGACAAGACAGAGGAGGAGAAAATTCATAGGCAGATTGGAGAAGCATTTGGATCTCACCCTAAATAACCTTTGCACACGAGCCAGTCAGGTTGTAGTTGGCTCAGTGTGACTGGGTGTCTGACAAGTACTGGATCAACACTCTCTTTCTGAGGGACAACCCCACGCATGCTGGACATCCTGTGCCATCCTGGGATTAGATTTGACATTTAGGAAGTCATCAAAGGACTTTCTTGTCTTTCCTGCGCTTCTACACATTCAGAGTCATAGATAAGGTGTCGTATCAAGGAGATTTGGTGGTTTTAAAGTTGGACCTTTTGCAGAAAGTTGTAATCTGTAGTTAAAAGTCTTGCTGGCACAAGCTAACACTTGTTAAAAAGAGACAAAACAGTTATGTACCAGCTACCGCCTGTTAGGATCGTTGTTGTCCTAACTTTTTAATTGGACTGGACAACGAGCTCCTCAAGCCCCCTCCCCCTTCTTCCATGCACCCATCAGTTAGTAGTTAAGCATACGTAAAGGACAAGACACGCACACACAAAGAGAAAGACAAGGTTCATAGTTGCAAGAGTGACAGATGGAAAATAATTGGTTTTTAGAGAGAGTGAGAGACCAGCCATGTTAATCTGTGTCAGTGCTCTTCTATTCTTAGCTGGTCCCTTTGGCATGCAGAAATATGAGAGACACACGTGATGACATCCCTGTTAAATTTAGAGATAGAGTCACAGAGGAGTGACAGGACCCCCAGACTAGTGCTAATTGCCAGATGTGTTGATTGTTAAGTATTTGTGTATGGATGGTAAAGAGAAGCTTTCTAGGAGTGCAAAGTCTTGTACCTCGTCCCTTTTTTTTTTAAAGGGATTATTATCCTGCATCCTATTTATACTTTTCTCTCTCATCAGAATTCATGTTATATTTGAATACCAGACCCTCGGGCCTCATGTTGCAGTCACTTTGGAAGGGTTTTACATCTTCTGTGCATTTGTTTGAGCTCAGGAAATGTTAGAGACTGAGTAGGGAGCTCCCCCCAGTGGCCGGAACTTGAAATGCATCTTCTGAAACAACAACAAAAAAAAGACTGCAGACACAAGCAGCAACAAGAATGGTCCAAGCACAATATTTGACATGGTCTATATGGACTACACAACTTTAATAGCACAAGTATCCCCATGTGTGAAAAGAGAACAGCAATGGACACATTGGCTGAGTTCTACAATGTTATTCATTCCTAGTGATTTCAATCCAGTATCTATTTTACTCATTATTTGTAAACCTTAATCATTTTGAGTTATTTTGCCAGTGATCAGCATGTCATGTTGAGTTTGCTAAAGCGTGAACTGTTTATGAAAAATTTTATGCCTTTAATATCAAGTTGACAGCAGGGAAACGACCGTAGGGTAAGGCAAGATAGACATGGAGAACAAAGGTCCCCCACTGAATTTCCGTTCAATGACCATAGATTGTGTCATCTTAATATCCCAAAAAACCCCCAAACTTTTAATTGTGATAAACTTTTTGAACTTTTGGCTCCCCCTTCGGGCAGAATGTCTCATTACAGTGGCATCTAAACGCACATTTGGTTCTGAAAGCTAAAACCAATTTTGATTTATGAGAGTTTATGATATAAAATGGACTTTAACAACACAATTTAAAACTATGATGAGTGTAAAATGAAACAGAGTTTAAAAAAAATTTAAAACCATACATGCACCTCAGTCCAGACTATATGAATAGATTTCAAAAGCTGTGAAAACTTTCAAAGGTTTTTCACACAATTCAAATTGGTTTAAAACTGCATAACCAAAATGTGTAAGTTTCATTCCCAAAAAAATGTCAAATCATCCATAGAATTCAGGGAAATAATTTTGCATGTAGCTCATATGCTATAGAAGTATTTGGCAAAACAATGTGATAGTTGTTATTACGGTGCCATCACATGGTTCATTGATTTGGTTTGAGTTTCCCGAGTAGTGGATGAGTTTTTGAGCCTGTCTGCTAAGTTTGGTTGCAGGGGGTCTTGTGGTTTCTGATGCAATAAAGGCTTCGGCTTGTCTGTTGTTTCAAATTGAATATATTGCACTAAGCTTTGCACAATAGACTAAACAGATGACTTGTGACAGGAAATATAATATAGTATAATCTTTAAATATTTGTCTGATAATAACAGTAATGCCAAATTGCAGAAGGCATGCTGATTATGATTGTACATATGTAATGGTTTTAAATTCCTCCCCACAATATTAAAGGACTCAGCGAGCTAAACAAAACAGATAAATTAATATTAAAAATATATGTAACTGTTAAGTT
The DNA here is from genome assembly GCA_029814745.1 of Zanclus cornutus. Taxonomy (NCBI): domain Eukaryota; kingdom Metazoa; phylum Chordata; class Actinopteri; order Acanthuriformes; family Zanclidae; genus Zanclus; species Zanclus cornutus. Next base: position 14,375,986 of record JAQQZW010000007.1, on the reverse strand, counting down.
ATAGGTATATATTTTATTTTGTCATATATTTCCTTTTTCTGCAGTAGTATCCCTGATTTTGTCTTCAACCATTTATATGTTTTTTACATAAATCTGGAAACTGGGAAGAATAAAATTTTATATCTTATCTTTTCTTTTCTACCAGTTAAAAAATAACAACACAAAAACAACTCACTATTTAAAAAGGACACTTGCACTCAAATGACAAATATGCCATAAACTATATGCATCAATTAAAACAATATCTCCAGGACACTTCTTTCCAACGCTACCACATGGTGGCAGTGTAGGCCTGTTGGATTTTTGTGAAGCCACTTAGTTTGAATTGAAAGGTTGTTCTTAGCTATTTTCTGTTTGTTTCCCTTTGCACCTTCACTTCATCAGGGCCTAAAAATCATGAAGAGAAGACAACAAATCCTGAAATAACACCATGGTTAACATTTCACCCCCTGGAAATTTGCCATTTCATATTTTTTATAGTGGATTTAATTTCTGACTCCAGGATGGGTGTCTCCATTTTCTGTATAAAAAATTTGACTGCATTATTAAGTACAACGTTGCAAAGCATTTAAAACCTGAATATGAGTTTTTTTTTTCTGTGCATGAAAGCGAGATGGAGAAGTGGAGGGAAATTGACAGAAAGATCTGAAAAACTTTGGGATGACATTCTCCACTCTTTAAGCTCCTGTTATTCCTCTGTAGCCTCATCCCGTACAAGCCTTTGATCCTGTAACACCTAACTTTTTTTTTTCCTCCACTCAGTAACAGGTTTATTGTCCCTTCCCTTCAACTCCTCTTACAGTTTGGGTTGCTGAATCAACAGCATTGTTGCCAGGTTGTCATGGTGTCTGATTGTTGAGTATCATGTCACACGCCCCATCACAGCCGGACGTCCCTCTGAGTTTGCAGCCGATCCCATGGTCGCCATGACGTTTACCTTGGCAACCACGAGAGGCTGGTAAAGATGGGGGAGCCAGGAGAAGTTGGTGGTGTTGTGTCACCTCGTGTCATTGCCACAGAGGGCCGAGTCTTCCATGTTAAGCCTCTAAACACTAAACAGAGTTCTTCTTGGAGACATTTTCATTAAGGTTCTGTATGTGGAGTAGATCTTAAGTGTTTCTTAGCTCATGATTTATAATCAAAGTAAACTATACGCTGGATTTATTCATGCATTCTCATACTCAGGCATAAGAATAAAATAATAAAATGCCAAACACTGTTAAATGTCCCATGATTTTTTTTAGAAGTAGTTTTGTAGTGAGAAGACGACACGATTGGTTTTATACACAGCATCCAGAAAAATGGTCAGTAATCTTAATGGTACACCATATTTATCACTGTGAACCTTAACTTTCCCTCCAAAATCATGTGTAAGTGAGAAAATATTCAGATCTTTATTGAGGTAAAAGCAGCAGTATGCCACTGCAAAAATATTGCTTCAATCAAAACTACTTGAGTAAAATATCAAAAGTACTTTCACCCCTTTCAGAGTGTAACATTATTGAATATTTTGTGTTATCTCATTAATATTAATGATGCATTAACATGTAAAAACATGTTGACTTTGTTGCTGGTCAAGTTGGGGTGGATTTAAAGCAATCATATACTTTTGGCTAGTTTCATCTATTGCATCATTCTTTCATTTATTAAGTATGTCAAACCTTTAAGAGAGTAAAGCACATCATTGTCACACAGAAGGATAAAAGGGTGAAAACATAAACCTCAAAAGGTAAAGTCCAATGAGAATGAGGGGCACAAAAAAACAAATCCACAGAAGTGGCTGGTGATGGAGAAATGGTCCCAGGTATTGATGTTTCTACTGTCTAAATGGTCAGTTGCGGTAAACGTGGTGATGGTTGCAGAGTTTGCGTTTCAGAGACTGATCTCAGTCCACCTCCATCTCTTTTGTGCCTGGCTTTGTCTGCTGGCTTCCCTTTGCGTCTCCCTTCCCTTCTGCTCCTTGCATGGTTGTCGGGCCATTATGAGCTCCACTGTTTTGGTCATTCACTTCAGGGGCCTCCTCCACTGTGGGCTTTGGCCTGTTGATGACTGGATTACATACATTCTCTAGTTCCTGGTGAGTCAAGAAGTGAACAAAAAAATCGTCAGATCTCATCACTGCTAAATGGAAGCCAGATTTAAAGATTAATAGTCACTGACATACCTGTATTTTGGCAATGATGTCTGCTACTTTGACAATGGGGTCTTGAGTAATATTGAGTTTACTCTGTGCATTCATCTTGCTGTTCATCCAGCCCATGCTTTCACTCACACACTTCTCCACAGTGCTCATTTCCTCTGCACTCAAATGCAGGTATCGCTCGTCCTAGTAAACAGTTTGTGACAAGAAAATTACTGTAATTACATCTACAAACTTAAAAGAATTGCCGCAGGTGTCACTGAAACTATACTACACTTAAAAAACAAAAAAAAAGCATTAATGTCAGAATGCGTAAGTCAGAAAGACAGCTAAGTTTGGGCATGGAAACAGACCAGTGTGTTAAATATCACATAGAGAATACATATCACTGTTTCTCACAGTAAACTTTATATAACACAGGGAACTTCTCAGACTCATAGATACACTTGTAAAGCATTGTACAAAGCTCACAAATTGCAGCATTTTAAAAGAACAAGTTTAAAAAATAAACAAAAACATTTTTAAAGGCATTGCATTCCTAGATCAAAAGGATTTACCTTCTGTTTGAAGGAATCCACAAACTTCATATAGAGTTGCAGTTTCTTTCCCAGCTCTTCAAAAGCCCTTGGTCTGTCCTCATGCTCTCTGTGCCGGTCCTGGATTGGCTGACCCAACCTCTGGAAAATAACAGAATCTATGTTAGGTTGACAGTTATTCTCACTTTAAAACCTTGAAAAATACATTAAAATATCTCTTAGCTTCAGTAGGTTGACATAGCTTTTTGTAGCAGTCTGTAAAATCCCATCTAAAATTGAAAATTGAAATTATCTTGGAAAAATCTAAACAAACCTTGAGTGCTTCTAACTTCTCCTCATAGACCTGCTTAGGTTGGTCCTCTCCGTCCTCATACAGCCAGTTCTCTGTGTCCTCCAGCATCAGTGACAGCCTATTACTGTCCTGTTATAAATTGCAAAAACACACAACATATTATTATTATTATATTTATTAAGTAAATTCAGAAGTATACCATTTGTTTTGCACATTATCTCATTTATACTTGTCTTTACAATGTCAGCATAAAAGTCATTAACAAAGGTATGTATGAAAGCAGCACTCACGTCCTCGGTGATATACTTTTCATAGATCCCACAGAGTTTGTCCCGGAGGTCATATACATACTCCTCAACAGCATTTTTAGCGTCATTCAGCTCTTTCACCAGTTTGTCCTGGATAATCATCTGACGCTGATTGGAAAAAACACACAGAAAATGTCACTGAGGAGCCAAAGAGAACAGCAATACCTTACAATAAAATGTTATCCAAGTCACAAAAAAAGTGACCTCATGAATGTAACACTACTCTATAGGGTATATAGTTGAAGCAACACATCTTACACAGCCAACAATGACGGACTGTATTATACCAGTGCAACTTGCACTATATTTTCAACCTAGATACAAGTTAAATGATATGTAACGAACTATAAAATATTACATACTTTTTACTAATAAATATGTTAAAGTTGATGCATTGACTCGTAATGTTGTGTATGTCAAGAAAATTGTTTTAGCTGTCTGATAGTCAGACTGGCTGAACATTTTAAAATCTAGAAGCCTTTGTATCTAGTAGCTCAAAACATCTTTCAAGCCACCAGTCATACATATGCTACAAGCCTAATTACACAGACATAAACTGTCCTACCTACCCAAGACATTTAGTCAGACCAGTATAATTCCTAAGATATACAACAAGGGGCAACATGCAGAACAAGTCACTCCCCTAAAATGGTGCTGGCACAAATTGGGCCAATCATTAAGCATTAAGTAAAAACTGTAGCTTGTTTTTGGGCCAATCAGTGCTTTGAAAATGCCAGAAAGGAACAATGGCAATTATCCACACACAGACCACATCATGGCGACTATAACACAAATCAAGCACATATCATATTTTAATTCCATTTTATCCATTTGTGCTCAGCTAATCAGCATTTCGGTCAGCCCATGACTCAGCTTTTCCAAAGGCCACAGGAGCACTCACCTCATACTCCACAAAGTCATTAAGGACGTCACTGTCGAGCTGTCGAATGTTGTTGGCAATGATGGGCAAATCAATACTCTTCACCTTGACTTTGGGCTTGCTTCCCCCTGCTGCTGGGTCCTGCTTTTCCCCGGCTGCCCCCTCCTGGATTGGAAACCAGAAAACACAATTAAGTCTTTCAGCTGTAGTCCTTTAATTTCTTTTGTAATTCTATAGTTTTCATAAATTTCATCAAAATAATACTAATACTTTTTCGTCTGATTAACACAAGTTTATGGTATTCCTGTAGTAATGCATCACTATGCACTATTTACCTGAATTCAGTACCTTAAAAATTAATTTTATTGACATTTGTTCAATGTCTCTATGCAGTCTGTTGCTTCATACCATTGATCTCAAGAGAGGCGTGTCTGAAATGTAAAATTTGCTTAAGACCAGCAAGAGGGGTATCTTTGTCATAACAACACTGATACAAGCAGGACAACACAGGATGCTCAGCACATCCAGAACTTCAACTCCAACTGACTTTACTGCTGGAACTGTTGTCCTCGTTCTGCTGGTCCCCCTGGCTTTGGCCTTCCTGGTCCACCTGCATTTTTGTCTGAGACACAACACCCATCCAGCTTTTTTATCCAATTAATTTATCCAAAAATTCATATTTGAATTATATTTAAAAGACCATTATAAACTGTTAAGGTACATTAGACAAAAGTAAAGGAATTATCTTCTGAACCATATTCATTAAAGCAACATTAAAATGTATAATACAGCACAGTGTACAAATTATATAAAGGCAATCTCTGTAATCACATATCGCTGATCCAGATTTTGCACGAGAGGTAGTAGGAAACAGGCTTTCGAAAAGTCAGGGGCTGAGCAAAGTTATCAGAATTCATCTTCTGAAGATTAGGAATATCTCTATCAAATTTCATGAAACTCCATCTAATAGTTGTTGAGAAAAAATTTTACCTGGTCCTCTGCCCTGCTTTCATTCTGCACAAGTGGCTCCGAGTCAATTTGCATGTCCTCACCCTCTCCTTTCTGCTTCTCGATCAGAGAGGCGCTGGACACGCTAAAGATGCCATGGACGTTAACTCGTACTTTGACTTTCACTTTAGAGCTGTCTCCATATGGCTGGGGAACCACATTCTGGACAGAAAAACATCCTGGTGAAAAAATGAAAGCAAAATAAGTGTTTCTTAAAGAGCTGTAATTACAGGCCCTCAACAAACTCCCTTAACAGACATGTGGAAGTTACGAATTGATATCCTACCTGTGAGTGCACCCCCCGATTAAACACACAGACACACACACACACACACACATATGTGCACAGATAAACAATGTTGGTGATGGACCAATACCTTGTTGAAGATGTGGTCTCTGTCCTGATATTTGCCGCACTAAGGTTCAAACGACAACTTTCACACCAGCCTGAATGCACCGCACTAACCTGGCAAATGCACCAGGGTTCATTCTAAC